>VWPU01002122.1:139614-290403 GCA_013398955.1 Callaeas wilsoni | reverse complement strand
GGGGGGGGGGGGAGCGGCCGCCGGGCCGGGGCAGAGCGGGGCGCACCCGCAGGTGCCCCGGCCGGCGCTCGGTGCCGCCCGGCCCGCGCGGCTCGGAGCGGCCCCGGGCTGACTTACGTGAGCACGTAGTTGACGCTGACGATGCAGTGCGGGCGGGAGGAGCGGCTGTTGTGCACGATGGTGGCGTAGCTCTGCACCCACACCCAGCCGCCGTGCTTGGCCAAGAAGCGGTAGTACTTGGTGGTCACTTGCCCTTTCACCAGCACTGCGGGGACAAAGCGAGGAGAGCCTCAGCGTGGCTCCGGCCTCTGGCTGGATCAGCCCCGGGAAGGGGGCGCACATTCCCCCCAGATCCCTGCGGGCGATCGGAGGGGTTAGGAACCACGTAGCGGCACATGGGGAAGCGGCGGGGACAAGGGTGGTGGAGCCCCCCCGGCAGGGCTGATCTCAGTACCTGAGATTGTTATCAAAGTCTAATCGGAGAGATTGGTCGGGCCGGGGTGTGTGGGTGTATGTGTGTGGCTGGCTACGGGAACCGAACCCCCCACACACCCATCCTGTAGTATCCTCATCAAGATTTTATTCTATAAATCTATCTTTGGGTTTTATCTCTTCTCGTTACATTCTTTGTAAGGAAACTTACCGGAAATTAATATCATTTTTATTCATCTATCCGTGTATTAATGTCATCATGATATCAAAATAGAATAAAGTACATCTCTCCGAATCAGGCTCACTATTGCAGTCAAAATTAGATACACAGATAAGATTTGTAAGAGTTAGGGGAAGTGGAACATAAGTGTTTGAATTTCACTGGCATGGCATTTTGGAGCAGGAAATAAAGGGTTTTCCTAACCAGAATTTGAAGAGAACAGAGCGCCTGGGATTTGTGCAGGGCAGTTCTTATCCTACAACCAAAGGAAGAGGATGGAAAAACAGCCTTTCATTGCCAATCCCTTCCACTTGTCACCTGCGTCCATCTCAGAGTTCAGTGTAACCTTGTTTCACTAAAACCTGAAGCAGATTTTGCTTATTCTGCCCTCCAGAGAGCTGGCTTTTCACATGCCGACCTAGAGGTAAATCCCAGCAACCCCAAAGTCCATCTGCAAAGGGAGAAGATGGGGGGAGGGGGGCGTGGAGGCGGGGTTTTTAACAAGAAAACCATCTCCTTACACAAGTGATGTGCACAACGCAGGTGAAAGGTGTCACAGCCATGGACGTGGTGGTAAAGTGTCTTCTCTATCAAGTCCTGGGGCTCGTAACCTGTTAGCTCAGCTACCCTGCAAGAGACACGAGCAGCAAATATAAGTGGGTGAGAGGACAGGAGAGGAGGCCGGGTGAAGAAGGGACGGGCTAGGGGAATAGATTTGGAAATAACCCCAGCTCTACCTGGAATCTAAGAATATGAGCTTCATGTCTAGGCTGGCCCTAAACATGAACATATTGCTGTGGAGCTTGATCTCTGTCACGGCGCTGGGCGGCAGCGAGTGGCCCACGGCGACCAAGCCAACGTTTTGGTAGCAGCCGTCGAAGGGGGACATGTCCAGGCTGTACTGGCGGATCTTCAGGTACCCGCTGCAGTGAATGACCTGCCGGAGACACAGGAAAGCTTGGCGGCCATCCAGCAGGGGGGAAGGGTGTGCTGAGACAGGCATCCCTCCCCACGAAGAGGGCCCGGACAATACTCCCCACCCTCCTTTGCCGGTGCGGCTGCCGGACTCGCGGGAGCCGCTGACCTGCGTCTCCGCCCTGGCAAAGCCACACCGTCTGGGAGTATTCTGAGGTTCTGTCGGGGTTGAGTTTTTTTTCCCATACTAGAGTTCAGCGTTGATCTAAGGCCCATTAGAGTCAACGAGTTGTTTGTGTTTTGGTTTTTTTTTCCCACTGGCTTAAGTGGTTTTTGGCTCACCTCCTAACTGTGCTTTTATTCTTCTAAAAAGGAAAGACGCGGAAGTGGCAATCCAGTTACAACTTTGTAATGAAGAGTGTGTGTGCGTGAGAGAAAGGGTTTACATGTGTGCATATGTCACATGCGTAATATACGTCTGTTATATAGATGGAGCAGCCACAATCCATAGACAAAATGTACCTTTGATTTAAGTATATCTCCTAAATGTATCCTTGAAGATGACTGCTGTCTATTTCCACTCTTACTTCTCTGTTATTAAGATGTTTCTTCTTGGAGTTCAGCAGATGTTCTTGGTCTACTGTACATCGTGACACAACATCTCCTTGGGTTATGGGTATAACCCGCTCCTCGGTGTTGTGCGGCTGACACAAAGCAGCGAGGAGGTAGGAGGGAGAGCAGGGCTCTCCTTACCCAGGAGCCTCGAGCAGAACCATGTGAAGCACCCGGGCAAAATCCTTGACTGGGAGAACTACCCCTGCAGCTGACGAATTACCTAATAAGGAAATAAATTAACCCAGGGCTCCCGTTGTATCACCTGAAAGCTGCCACAGGGAACCTCAGTGGTTGTGCGAGGTTCGGTTCAAAGAGGAAAAAAAATAAAATAAAAAAAAAGGCCTACAAAAAAACATCAAGGGGAGCTCAATTGCTTAGTTTTGGTTTTGTGGTTTGAGCTCTTCCACCTGAAACTCTGAGAGAAATGAACCACATGAAAGAGTCCTGGGCTGGGAAAACCCCCGCGAGCAGAGGTCTCACCCCCTCTTCTGTACCCATTTCACCGCCTTCCCGGCACAGGAACACGGGAAGGCTGGTGCGGGGGGGAACGGGGACCTGGCCACCGGCACGCACCTTGTAGCCCCCGCAGGTGAGGCCCGCGTTCCTCTTGGCCAGGACGCACTTCATCCTCAGGAAAAAGGATCTCTCGATCTCGTACTCTGGAACGGGGTAAAGGCAGAGGTGGGGTGAGCCACAGACTCCGCTGGCTCTGCGCGGTCCCCTACGCGACCGCGGCGGCCAGGTGGGGGCGGGGGGCTGTGTGCTTTACCCTGCACGAAGTGCGAGTGGTAAGGCTGGTGCGCCGTCAGCACCGCCGTCATCTCGTCATGGTCGGCGGGGTGGATGTACTCGTAAATGCTGTTGCCGGTCAGCTCTACCTGTGAGAGAGGAGGACGAGGAGGAGGAGGAGGGTTCATCGCCGACACCGCGCACCCTCTCGTCTCAGTCGGGGGGGGCGGTGCAGGCAAGCACAGGGGCTAGCAGAACCCCCAGCGTACCTGTGACAAGCCCAGGTGCACCGAGGCAGTCTCCGAGATGTACATAATCTTGCCATCCGGAGCCACGACAAATATGAAACCATCCAACGTCTGCACAAAAGGGTTGGGAATATAAATAAATCAATAGATAGATCCATGAAATGCCTATCCCTCTGATTTAATTTAGCAAACAGGCATCCATGCTCAGGCTCTGATTATTCAAAAAGTTGAAAGGAAATGGGCAAATCTTGGACAAGAATTCCTCTAAAGCTCCTGGACACCTGAGATACAACCCACTTCTCCGGAGGGGCCGAGCTCAAAATTAATGCAAAGTGCCTTGGAAGTATCTAAGAAGAGGTCCTGGCTACCCGGTGATTAATATGTGGATCCCAGAAAACCCAAATACTCCTATCCTGTTTCAAATGTCACAGGGGGTTTAGTGCTTGCATATTTTATAAAGAGAATTTAAGAGATCAAAGAGAATCTAAAACTCTTCTCAGTGTAAATATGACGATTTGTCAGGTACATTTCAGCAGACACAGATGGCACTTCTGGATGTACCAAGTGCAGAATAGGCTCTCCAAAGGCCACATGTTCCACCAGAAACACATGGTGATGGTCACCACTAATATTCTCTAGTATTTCAGAGCTCTGTGAGTTTTCAGTCGTGTCCTACCTGATTTGTATCTCTGCTAATTTCAGTTCTCCCTGAGCCCTTCTCTCTCGGACAGCCTTTCCTAACCTATTGCTAGAGCCTCTCCCTGCCACACCACTCCGAGCTTCAGAACATCGATGATACGTGTCACCTTGTTAATAAATTGGGGAAAAGTCATGCTCCTGTATCTCTGGCACTCCGGGACACACTGTGAATCCCTCGCTGTGGACCCAGTGTGAGATGATTCTGAGGCAAAGGACCCAGAAGGACTAAGCCACAGCCCCAGTAAAACACAAGACATTGAATTACAGTGGTTCGCATTTCTGAAGTGGTTCCCCTCCTGCCCACCTTTCTATTAAACACTTTAACAGTTAAAAATTAGTCAAGGTGGCAATTAAAAGCTCAGAAGAGGGAATTTTTTCTTTAATCATTAATACCATATGGCTGTCGTTTCCAGACCAGTACCTGCAAAAGATGAGATCCCAGTTCCCGTCCAACATTATCCAGTGGACTAGTTCGGCTGGAGTGGCCCCAGGCTTCTCCAAGTCCTGTTATTTTAGACAAACAAAAAAGAAAAGTAAGGTCAGGAGACGAAAAATTGACTCGCGTGGGCCAGATGGGGGGGAACATTTTTCCCTTGTATACACTCTAAAACTTATATACATTCAATCTTTGGAAAACTAGACGTGACTTCGTTGCAGATAAAAGCCTCTTTTGTGCATTTTTTTTTCAATATCTAATTCCTCAGAGAGAAAAATACCCGAATACCTATTTTGAGTTAATGGTGAAGTTAATTTTTAAGACCTAAGTGAAACAGCACGCCAGATCAAAGTGTTTTTCGGTGCTGCTTTCGGCTACTGGGAACCGTCCCCCTTGAACTTCAGGGAAAGCGTCCTAACCTCACGATTTCTCAGAGAAGTCACTGTCCAACGGCACGGACCGCCCTCCCTCCTGCCCCACGAAGTCTGTCTCCGGGATTCGCCTCGATCCCTTCCACCTCTCCTCCCGCAGCTCCAGTGGGCGGGATGGTTCCCTCTGCAGGGAGGGGTGATGTGCGTCCGTAGACCCCCTTCCAGAAATTAATCTCTCTGGACTTGTCTAATGTTTTACACGTATCTTGTTTTCTCCTATGCAAAGTGTGTAGTAATAAAAGCCAGGTGGAAGTTACTTCACCGGAGTAAAACTATTCACGGACGATGCCTTTTCACGGTGTTGTTGCTGAAATAATTTAAACGGGTCAATTAAAACCTTTGAGGCTTATGCCGTGAAATAAGTCTCACTCCGACACGCACAAGCAGTAAGATAAAGTAAAAGGAAGCGAAAACCTATGAATCCTGATCGATGGGTGGGGTGTAGGTCGCAAGGGGACCCGAGCCGGCGGGGTGTGCTCACCCCCGCAGTGCGGGTTCGGGAAAGCCAAGACCTCGTTTTCCAGTTATTTCGAGACAAACGAGGTGCTTACAGCAGGCAGCCGAGGGCACCTCTCGCTATTGACCGGCCTCACCCAGGTGTTTGCCGGTCCGAACAAAGCTAATGATTTCCTCCGCGCTCTTTGAACGGCGCATCCCAGTACGGCCCCTGCGCGCTCTCCCCACCGCCGGAGCGGTGCGCCCCGCTCGTCCCCGCCTTTCGCTTCCTTCTCTCCCTTTCCTCCTCCACCTCTTCACAACAACTTGCCTCTTCACCACTCCTACACTTTTCTCCTGCCTCCTTAACTTCATAGCCCTACAGAGGCAGGAGATCCTCTCTGGCCCATTCCTCATCCTTCAGCCTCAGCATGTAGCAGATCACCAGTCAGAAACAGGCTCCTTCCCATTAATTTCTCCACGCCAATTAACGGGGAGCCAGCCGCCAGGATGGAGGATCACCTCCGCCCCCTGTATTCAGGAAGGAGCTGGCAGATCTCACACAGCTTCCAGGGAAAGAGAGAAAAGCCCACGGCATATTTGTTTTTCCCGAGCTCCTCGGAGGTTTCTGTGCTCGGGAGCCAGGACGGCCCGTTAGCGCTGAGGCGGCTCCTTGCCACATCCCCCCACCCGGAGGGAAGTCTGAGTGACAGGTTTCTTTATTCAAGACTAAATCTGCACGGCCCGCCTACGATTTAAGTTGCTTATTAATCGAAGTTTATGGCTCTAATTATTCTTCTCCTAAAAGGGAAAATAACCCGACCCCAGTGGGTTAATGAACAGCTCACGGGCATTGCAGGTTAACTTCACCCGGGAAGGCGGTTCTTCATGGGGCGCTGAGTTCCTCTATGTGTTTCAGGTGGAAACCCCGCGCTGCTGGGCTGTGTCTGTTCATAGTTTATAATTAAACGTTTTCACTTGTCTACCTGAACCGGCTTTTTGAAATCCTGTGACATGAGACGATCCTTAGTGCTACCCAGATATTTTCAGCACTTTCAAGTCGGAGACTATTTCTATTCGTTGCCAATCTCAGCCTCTCCCAAATCGACGGCCTCTCCTGATACCCTTAAATATACTGTTTTTAAAGATTATAAGAGAAAGCCCCCTCCACTAATTTTCCCTCTCCCCTCCCCCCCGTCTACTCGCTTTAACATCCAATTTCCTTTTATCGAGGGGGCAAACTGTGATTTCTTGCACTTGACCTACCGCAGAAAATTCTGCAAATCCTTTGATTGTCTATTTAAAACAAAACAAGGAAATCAGCTCTCCCTTTTGCTCCAGGATTACGCTTGGAAACAAGATCTAAAGATTCTCTTGTAATTTGGAGAGCCAACAGCATAATAGCTTTGGAATAGAAACAAGCAGCTTTGTGAGGGGAAGGATAACTAAATCGTTTTTAGGCAAAGGATTTTCCTAGCTAAAGTGGCCGAAGACAAAGCAAAACATAATCTATTTTGGAAGATTTCCAAGTTATGCCACATTAACCTTAGCAGATAAAATTTGCTTTCTTCCCTGCGGCCCCTCCCCCACCGCGGTCTGGTTTATCATATTTACATAAGTAGCCTTAGAAGGGATGTATCTATTATGGATCTAAGGAGCTAGAGAGCTCACATTTCATTTGGAAATAGAGGGGAAGTTTTACTGTTGCTTAATACTTGATGCATTGTAGAACCATTTCCATTTAAATACCTCCGACCCACGGATTACCTCCATGGACTGGCTGCATGGGTTTTGTAATTTCCTGAAAATGAGATTTCGATTTATAAAACAAGAAACCAATTAGTAACCAAATGAGGCGAAGTAGATCCACTAAAATTGACCTAATCCCACAGGCACCATTTAGGTCAGTTCTTGGCGAATGAATGATCAGCAACCGTCTAACATAAGCTCAAGGCATCACCCAGCTGTGTTATTCAAGCAGAAAAAAAAAATTAAAATATGGATCGAGCTTTTATTCCAGAATGAATTTGATACTCTTGCCAAAATATAGATTATATGTTCCTCCCTAACAATCTCTTTCACTCGAGGAACTTTTTTTTCTAAGAAGATAAACTATTCGTGCAACAAGAAACTGTCTACTGTCGTGGGGAGGGGAGGGAAGGGAAATAAGGAAAAAAAAAATTTAAAAAAATTTAAAATGAAAAAAATAGAAGAAAAGCATTTCATCCAGCCTATCGCTCAACGTTACCCAACAGCCTGCACCTATATTGCCCGGAGCGAGCGTGCTGACTCATCGTTTCTCTCAGCATTCTCCAGTGGAAAGCCACTGTGCTTTCCACATCAAAAAGCATGTCCATCGGTTTCATGGGCTCGCTACACCAGCGGGTCCCTGTGAAATGCCTTCTCCCCACCCTGCAGTGCCCACCCCCGGCACTGAGAAAGCCGCTCCGCACCGCCAGCCTGTCCCCCAGGCCGGGCGCACAGCCAGACCTGCCGCGCTGCACTGCCCTGGCCCTGTCCTTCCTTCCCCTCATCTTTTGATTGATGCAAGCCTTGATGCCGACAGCCAATGGAACCACGGGCTGGGTGGGCACCGTTCCTGTCCAGTGGCGATACTGTTTTAAGAAGCTCCTCTGTCCCACGGAAAGGGGAAGAGATTCCTGAATCGTTTCTAATTTGATCTAGGCAAAGAAGGAGGAAGGCAGGCGCAGGGAAATGAGACTCCGAGAAGCCAGGGCAGCTCCTTGGCCCTGGTTGATCTCCGGGTTACTTATCCCTCTGTGAGCATCTGCAACGCAGAGCCCATCTCGACCCCGTCCTTTGTCTGGCAATAGCAAAGGGGGGCGGGGGTGGCCGGTGGGGGTGGGGTCGCCAGAAGATGCAAGCCCTTATCTACTTTGCGCTGATTTGCCGGCTTTTAAAAGCAGTTACGGCGATTTCCCCAGCGGTCTCTCCGTCATGAAACCTCTGCGAAATCCGAATTCACGGTAGCGGGCGACTTGACGCCCCTGTTTAAAAACACTTTGTGGAGAGCCCATCCTGAGCGCCAGACTCGCTTCTTTGGGGGCCAGACCTTGAGTCCAGCTCCCTATGGGGCCGGGAAACCCTTGGGCACTCCTCCGGGGGCTTGTCCCTGTCTGGCCGGACCGCCCCGCACGGCCTGGCGAGGCCCAGGGAAGCTGGCTTGGAGAAGAAGTCCCCTGAGGCAGGGAGTTCGTTCCTGTTCTTGTGGATGGGCAGAGGCAGAGGCTGGGGGGCTCTCCTGGAGGCAGCTCGCTGCTGTGGGGTAACTCTGGGAGCCTTCCCGATGGGGTAACAGCAGGGTTTCTTCCCTAAGTCGGGTCCCAGCATGTCCATTGCCCGTTTCTCTTCCAGGAGTTCCTCAAAACTCCCTCTCCGGGCAGCAGCCCCCGCCGCCGCTCTCCCAGATCTCCCCGCCGCCTCCCAGGGGCCGCGGCCCAGGGACGTCCCCGTATGCTTTGGTTTCGCTGCCTTTTCTTTTTCCTTTTGAGAGCCGCTCTATGGTTATTAAAGAAGCGGGAGCAGCAGCTCGCTCCTCGCCCGCCGGCGCCGAGGGGCTGCTGACCTCACGGAACGCGCGGGATGCGGGACCCCCGGTCACCTCTGCTCCGGGGCTCCCCCTTCTCCGCGGCACCGAGGCGGGCCGGGCCCCGCAAGCCGCCCTCGCCGTGCCGGCAGGCCGAGGAGGGGCGGCCCGGGCACCGGCACCGGCTTCGTTCAACCTGCCCAGCCTCTCTACAGGGAGGACGAGAATGCCACCTTCGAGAGCGGCTCCGCAAGCAGCACCTTCCCTGCCTCCCACTGCCCCTCGCCGGCACTGCTGCCGCCTTAATATCAAGGGACAAGCGGGACACGGGAGTTGTCTGGGAAGAGGGAGGCAAGACAGCTCAATCCCCATTTCCCACGCGGTCATTCTCCCTCGTTGTCCAGGGAAAATGACAAATAACAACTCCAGGACTCGCGGGAACAGAAGCTGCACGTCCTAGTCACCGGCAAGCCAAAAGGCAACTGGATGTTTTATCGAGGAATTAGCTTGATTCGATTAACCATTTAATTAAATCGTCTGCCGCCAGCGCTCCTTTCTGCCATCGCCTAACGCCCGACAGAGCTGATTTCCCAGTTAATTTAACAGGCAGTGGTTAATGATAACTCAAAATCTTGGCCAAATGAGGCTTCAGTGAAGGACTGGGTCGCCGTCGGAGGGCTCAGATGGAATAGAATAAGCTATGTTGAAAAAAAAATAGAAACAACGCTGCTCATTTCCACTGCCTGCGGATGCCATTAGCAAGGTTTTGTAAAGATTTATTATCTCGGCAAATCACACGAATTCATTTGAAGCAGAGATAAATTAGCATCCCTCTTTCTTTATAAAAATAATAATAACAGGGAGGAAAAGCCCTGTTGACTAAACAAACATCCCTGTTAAGAAAATGGAAGTGGAAATAATGCTGAGGCTGTTTCGCTATAGAAAGAAAGCCCAGGATTTTGGCACACACGGGGTAGACGAATTTGGCTTTGAAATGCAAACAAACGGAACCATGTCCAAATTGGAGAGAGCGGAAAAAAATCAGGGACATTTTCGAGCACCAACTACTTATTCGTTTCTCCAGAAAACTCAAATTCAAGTAGCCCTTATTTCGAAGAAATAGAGGAAGGAAGGATTTGCACCAGCGCACATACTGTTTATATGCAAGTTGAAAAGTATCCTCCAATATGAAAACGGTCATATGTTTCCAGAGGAAATACGATTTTTCCCCCCGCTCTTCTCATTAAGTATTCCTTCTAAAACATAAATCTGGGTTGTTTTTTTTTCAATGATCCTGCTAGTAGTTTAGTTCTGCTCTTCACATTTTAAGTTCACATCAAAACTGGAATTAAACAGAGATGCAGCGTGGAGAGTAAACTGCTGCTTAAATGAGAAAAACTTCTGTAAGAAAATAAACATTGAAACCTAATGCTCAATCATTTCCCTTTGCAGCAAGAAAAACAGCATTAAATCACCTATCCACGTGGGAAACAGATTTTTTTTTTTTTCTGTTGATCTCTTCCCCCTTTAAAATAAAACAAGGTTAAGGGTTTCAATATTGAAATTTTAACCATCCTGATTCGGCGAAAGTTTATGTAAACGGAATCCCTGCTTTTGTCTCCAAAAGCAAACGCCTCTCCGCACCAAAACGATCCCTTTCCACTAGGTCAGACTGCAAAACCTCCTTTTTCCTCTCTGGTCGCGTATGAAGAATAGGACCTTTAAAATATTCGTAACTAAAAAAGAAAAACAAAACCCAAACAAAAATTATTTATTGTGCCACCTGGGTTTTTTGTTTGGGTTTTATTAATTTTCTTCTCCCTTCCCTTCTCGATACTGCCGAAGTGAAGAATTATCCCGCAATAGTAATAGTGATCATTTTTGGATGAAAATCCTTTCAGTCCTTCGACACCCTGGAGATATTTCTACCTATTTTTTGCGTCTACGTTACTTACCATTAATGATTTAATGTTAAATTGAAATATTAGTATTTATTTTTAATGAACTTTAAATCAGGAATTAATTTATTAAGAAGCCTTGTTTAAAAAACAAACAGAAAAACTCAACCCTTAAAACTTTTCCTTAATATCCCGAGATATTTAGCAGATATTCACTCTTTCCAAAGTTGTCTAATCACCGAAAAGCAGTCTAGGTCTTATACGCTTTCTCCTCCCGGAGCGAAGTGTTATAGTACGGAAACAATGCAAGAAACCTACGTCTTGCACTTTTCCTCCTTGACAGTTTTAATCTGCTGAAGACTTAATAAAGTGAAATTAGGGCTAGGAAGAGCAACCCAGGCGTTTCAGTAACTTGTGAAAATTGCACAACCATTACGAGAGAGAGCTTGTAGAAAAATCTCTGCCCAGTTTGTCAAGTTTGTCCAGTGCCACTGCCTTGTGTTTAGATGTCTGAGGATGAGAAGAAAACCCCACGTGTTTATTTAGTGTGTGACTCTCCTGGCATTTCACTCCCAGAAAACTCTTGTTTCCAAAATGAACCCGAAATCTACCCCCCTTCTTTCTCTATAGGGACCTTTCCGACACAAAAATATGCAGACAAGCGCACACCGATTCTCTCCGCCCTGTCCCAAGCCCCGCGTGTGCGCGGCGATGAGGAGTGTATATCTTTCTGTACGTGATTATTTACAACCAACTCTATGCAAGCACTCTCTGGGCAGATGGGAATTCGCTCTTGTATAGGGGAGACGGAGTATGAGATGCTCTGGAAGTACAGCTCGCTCTGACGGAGACAAGGTTTCTCTATCCTGACTCCAAGATCTCTTTAAATGTACGACGTGACACTCCGCCGTGCTCCCGAGCCTCCTGCTACCAATCTCCAGTGTTTTGGCCAACTCACCGGGTCCGTCCCGGTGCTTGCATCGCTTTCCTCCCCAGGGAAATACAAGCAAACGGACCCTCATTACATCCATCCAACATCCCTACCCTGCCTCCTCCGCTCAGTAAGACTTGTCCTTTCCGTGCGTCATTTCCCCGGCTGCCACTACCTGTTTTCCCTTCCCAGAGAAGCGATGATTTTTTTTTTTCTGAGTGGGAGCACTGGAAAACCAGAATAACCTCCCCTTCCTTGCCTCTCTCCTGTCCGCCGCAGCCGGACAAGCACGAGCACACCCGCAAGCTGCTCCATCGCGTTCCCAGAGCCCACTGCGTCCCCGGGGTCCTGGGGAAAATCACCCAGGCTCGGCTCCCGCACGGTCGGGCACGGGCACAGGCACAAGCACAGGCGCAGCGCCGGGAGGCCGCTCGTGGGCGCCTCGCTCGTGTTTAATCGCGGCACGGGCGAGAGCAGGGAAACCCGCGGCGCCGGGGCCGAGCCGGGCCGCGCTGCCCGCTCCCCGCCTCCTCGGAAGTACGTGGGAGGGAGAGGGAGCCCGCGTGGGACCGCGGGGAAGCCGCCCGGCCCCACACCACGTTGCGACGCCCGCTCTCGGGCCTTTGTGCCCCGCTCACAGCGCGCCCCTGGCCTCGGCCGTGCGCGGGAATGCGCGGACGCGGGGATGTGGGGGCGGCCGTCCCGTGTGGGTCTGCAGCCCGCTCGGCGCCGGGCCTCCCGCGGCAGCGCCTCGGAGGGGCGAGTCCTCCCGAGCCTGCTCCCTGCCTTTCTTTCGAACGCGCAGTTTGCCTTTAATGAGGCTGCGAAGGCTCCGCTGCCCCCGAGCCCCGCTCAGCCGCCCCCTCTGCCTCCGCACTCAAATTAGCATCTGCTGCGGCCGGCAGCGGCCCCGGCCCCGGCGCGCTTCGCCACACGGTTCCCCAGAGCATTCAGGCATCCTGCTCTGCCACCGAGGGACGGGGATCAGCTATTCTTCTCTTCCCATGATTACTCACAGCCTACAAGCAACACCATATGCTTCTTCTGATCAAACAACCCGCTACATAGGCACCAGTAATTGACGAGACCTGCTCGAAATCACGCAGAAAGGTAGCCTACTGAGACCGCAGGAGTTGACAAATCATTGCTAATAATCCTTTTAGGAACATCATGGGCATCAGGGTTTGCAATAGCTTTATTTTTATAAAGTATGCGCTGACAGTATAAAGGACAAATCCGTCTCCTTTGAACCAGACGACTGTCCCGCATAATGATCTTCAAGGTGGCAGAGCAAATAGAAGAGAAAAGCGGCTTGATGAAGACTTTAATTATTCTTTTTAAAGGTTTCATTTAACCCTTTCTTTGGTTACAAGCGGCTCGATTATATGAAAAGTTGTTTAAAGAAATGACTGTAAAATGCTCTGATTTGGAAATTACTGCCGTGGACTTTAGGTATAAGCATTCATCCGTAACCTGGTGCGGGGGGGATTACCTCCCCCGTCCAAATGACTGTCACATTGCATATTTATTTTATAAAGTAGAATTAGTACCAGTAGTCCACAAATTTAACCAGAGGAAAAAAAAAAAACAAACCAACCCTCAAACTACCAAATCAGACAAAACTAGAGCAAAACAAAACTAGGCCATATACACACTCTTAATTTGTAAAAAATACAGAGCAGCCGAGTCGAGATACAGCTACAGAAAACACATGGGGACATAGCTATATTATGTTGTTTCTTATATACACTCACTTTTCAACAAAAGGTGCAGCAATTTTCGTATTAGGTCAGGGGGAAAAAAAAGCTCATGATACCTTTTCTTTCATACAGACCACAACTCCATCGAGTTGATCTAAAGAAAAAGTTCGGGAATTTTTTAAAATATTTTTTCCCCTACGTCTTAAAAAATCAATAGAGTGAGAACACGGAAGACCTTTATTCTGACTCTCTTAACTTTGTGTTGTTTGTTTTCCTTGGCAGCCGATCTAGAAGCCCAAAGATGGTCGCTTTAAATCCTATTTCTATTTAAAAGCAAGAGACACTTCAGGACGCTTAAGTTTCCTTTTGCTAGACAGGCGTGCTGTTGCTGTCGTGGAAGTCAACGTGAAGTTTACTGTTGCCTGTCGAGGAGAATCATGGCTAGGCTGGGCCGCTAGTTTTGCACGGGGTGGTCAGGGGGATTGAATATGTCTGGGTGCAAAACTCCTGCTAAAATTTTCCGAGGTCGATTAACGCCCTCAGACTGCCCTAGTGATCCTCAGAACGAGACACAGCACACTAATGATGTGATTCAGTGTGCTCGACTTATTTATTTAGCTTGGGTGTGAGCACGCCCGCACGCGTGTCCTGTACCTGTACACCGCACCTTTCCTCGAGAGCTGAACTAAGGCTTTAGGACTTTGCATAGACTTATGTAAATATTTACCCATATACTAACTCGCCCTCACAGAATGACTATAAATAGGGGTGCATCATGCCCTCTTAGGCCACGCGTGTGCTTGGTGCACATTTGACTGGGAGACTGGGGGAAAGGAAAACTCGGGTTTGCTTTAGCAGAACACACAGCAGAGCTCAGTGCTTTCAAGTGTTGACAAAAGCACAGTAAGTCTCCAACCAAACCTGTCGTAGGAGCTAAAGAGAAAGTATTTACAACAGAGAAAAGTGACAGCGGAAGGCATCCTGTCTCTGAGCACACCCCAAAGGATTGACCTCCTTTTTTCTTTTTTTTTTCTTTTTTTTTTTTTTTTTTTTGGTACCGTGAAAGTGATAAATGACACCTGGATCAGAATGAAAATAGAGGCGAATAGGCATTCCCACCTACCTTCTGGAAAAACCACTCTCATTTTTAAATAGCTGGTGGTGAGTCTGATTATGGATGCTTTGTCCAGCTGAGAGGTGATAGCGGAGGGCAGGGGTAGTAATTTAGCCAGTTCATAAAATTCACTGTTTTCTTTCTCCCGTCTAGTCCGGGCAGCATTTTTGGACTTCTCTTTCATCGTGTTTTTTTCCTGCTTCCTTGCTGCAACTTAAACTCCAGAGATTCATCCAAAGGTGGAAGGGAAACTCATCTGCAATTCATCTCTCCGGATCATCAGGAGGTGATTCTGAGCGCGGCCATTACTCAGAAAAACCGTTCTGTTGTGTAAAATGCAAACAAGTATTGAAAAGTAGAGGTGTTCTTTAAAAAAAAAAAAAAAGTATATATACTCTGAAAAGCAGAGTCAATTAGATGGGAAAGGCATTTATCCAATGCAGCTCCGCATTCCAAGCAACTGCATTAAAAAAAANGTTAAAAAAAAAAAAAAAAGAATAAAAGCTAGAAG
The DNA here is from genome assembly GCA_013398955.1 of Callaeas wilsoni. Taxonomy (NCBI): domain Eukaryota; kingdom Metazoa; phylum Chordata; class Aves; order Passeriformes; family Callaeidae; genus Callaeas; species Callaeas wilsoni. Next base: position 275,542 of record VWPU01002122.1, on the reverse strand, counting down.
ATTGAGGCACCAGACAGCAACCAAACGATGTATTTCTGGCCCTTTTTCCTACTCATGGCGGGCAGCATAGCTCCTCGGAAGAGGGTCATAGTAATCCCATTTTTTTCCGTGATCCGTTGTCAATCCGAGGGCCGAAACGCACGGCCACGGGCTGCCTCCCAGGGCGCTGGGTGACTTCCCGGTAGCCTCTCTCTGTGAAGACAACAGCAGTCCTGGGGTGAGAGAGCCGGTACACGGCGCCGCAGCGGAGCCGCGAGAAATAATTATCAACAACCAGCCTCCGGCGGGTGTAGTATTGTCTCCCACCGAAGAGGAAAGGGAAAAAAAAAAAGTATTTTCCCATCTAGCGCGCCCGTGGACAAGCCTGCCCCACACTCTCCTCCCACAGCCCTCTCACTTCCCAGCCCAGGTGTGCACTGCATGACCAGAACGAAAGCGCAGCAGAAAGCAGTCCCCGGCTCCCGGCGTTACCCGGTTTGGTGCTGCCGGGGCTGCGCCATCCCCTTCGCGCTCCCTCGGGCCGGCACCGCGGCGGCGGCCAGACCTCCCCGCACTCTGCACTGCCAGACCCTCAGTGAGGGATGCATTTCCAATCACGGAGTATTTCTGCTTGTTTCCCCTTTTCTCTCTCTCTCTTTTTTTTTTCTTTCTTTTCTTTTCTTGTTCTTTTGAATTTCCTCTCTTCTCGGCTACTGTCCTCATTCCTCGGCTGGGGTCGGGGTGTCTACCTCGGCTGCACCCCAGCCAGGGGAGGCACACTCTGCCCAGCCCTGCCCAGAGCCAGAATCCACCCAAACATCATATTTTTTCGAAACAAATTATCTTTTTTTTTTTTTTTTCTCCTCATTTTTCACCGTGAGGAAACGACCCACAGCCTAGCCCCGCACATCACTGCTGTTCTTCGCTGAGACTGGCAGCTTGTGGTGGGTTGTGATCTTCTTCTTACCTACCTTGAATCCCTGAGCCCGGCAGCCTGCAGAGAGCTCTCCCGGGGTGAGGAGCCCAACTCTTTAATTGGCTCATTAATGGCACGGGGAAAAGTTTGCGCCTGCCACTGCTCCTCGCACCGATGGGCAGACAGACATTGCCGCCTCCCCGTCCCCTTTATCGGCTCCCAGGCTCTCCGTCTCACATAACGAGGGGTGGGGTGGGGTAGGGTGGGGTGGGGGGGCGAGGTTGGTATTAATGAAGAATCCCTAATTTGCGGCTGAGAAATGCCTAATAACTTCTTGATGGCTAAAAGCCTTTTAGCACAACTTCATTTCTCTCCAACTCCCCCCTCGCCCCCTCCTCCGTCCCCCCGGCCGAGCCCTCCCTTAATGCCACTCACGGACCCGCCTCGCTTCCCGTTGGCCGCCGCCACCCCGCGCCCGGCCTCCCACTGGCGGAGGGGGCGGTTGCGTCACGCGGACACATTCCCACCCCTCTCCCGCCGCCCCTCTTTCCCTGTGTCCGCCCTCTGACCTGGCGGCGCGGCCGGGGGCAGTGGGGACACACAGACACCCAGGGGCACACACAGACACACACACATCTTCCCCCCCCCCCCCCCGCGTACCTGTTGGGGGCTTATTTGCGCTGAGGTGGGTTCATTTCGGCCATCGCCACTCCGCTGGGCATCGAGGGTGAGCGGCCGAGGTCCCGCGGGACTGTGAGTGGTGAGGATCGCCGCAGTTTTACACACCCACGCACATTTCCCCACCACAAAGCCCACCGAGCAAGTGGTCGCGCTTGGGAGAAATAAGCTGCGGTCACGTCCCCTGCTGTCCGCCCTCCCTGAGACCCGCAACCTTAACTGTGTACGGTTTTCCCCCGGGCTGATGCGCTGCGGGACAGCGTGAATCGGGTCCCGCGGCGGACGGGGAGAAGGATGGAGAAAGATTTTAATTAACTTTCTTGATACACGCTGGAAAAAACACCGAACCAAACCAATAAACAATCCCACGAACAGAAAAAAAAAAAAAAAAAAAAAAAAAAGAGAGGGGAAAACCCCTAAACCCAAACCCAACCCAAATTCTTCTACATTAGGAGACAGAGCCGCTTTAAAACTGCCCGCAAAGTGGATGTAGGATTTCTTTTTTTCCCGGGGAGCGGGACTATTCCTAATCTCGTGTGTCCCCTGGGGAAAATAACCCTAAAAAAATGACGCTGCTCCTAAAACTGCTGGCTTCTGAAAAGAGTAGGTAGAGCAGAGAGAGAGCGCGCCTAGAGTGGCGGGAGAAGGGTTGTAGAGTCTTTCTTAAAACCATAGCGGACTCTCAAAAGCCTGACATAATTGCCAAACCAGTCGGTGCGAGACTTCGGCTAAAATAACTGTTTAAAATGAGATTGCATTGGCAGGCAACAGTCGGAGTATTTCGAGGAAGAAGAAATGGTCTCAGTTTTCTAAAGAAGAAAAACGCAAAAAAAAAAAAATTAGCCTTTGAAGCACCCCATGCCTTTTGCTCCGCGGCCGGCTGCAGCTCGAAATGCAGGCTTGCAGTGCAGACCGTCTGTTCGCTGCTTATCACCTTAAATCTCCCCTCGGTTAAAAGCTTTCCCTGAGTTCATTTGGGTAAATAAAGGAAAGACGGAAAGAGAGGCATTCAACAACTCCTCTGGGTGTCCAGGCGTCTACAAGCATCAGAGAAATGTATCCACGTAGTCTCAAATGTTCTTTTGATTGTCTTGTTTACCGAAGCGACTCATTGTTAAACAAACACGAACGCAAGCTATTTAGTGAAGGTATTGGGGGAAAAAAAAAAAAAAAAAGAGCGCACTCCTCCTCACCCCGTCATGCTGCAAAGCGATCGCTGCTGTGGGGGAAAGTGATACTGAATTTACAAAAATCTTCCCTGTGTGTTACTGCCCTCAGGTGTAACATGGGTTTGGGGGACAAGAAAAGAAAAGAAAAAAATCTTCCTTCTGGTTTTCATTTCATTTGAGGTAATTCTCTTCCTAAACGGCACTGACGTCTCTAGGAGGGTGTTTAGACATATGGGCAACAACTGGACTAACACTGTCAGGTAGCTCACGACTTATTTATCAACAAGAGCCGGAGAGAATGTCTTCTATAACACCCTTGGTTTGGGAAAAATGAATAAATCAGTAGGATACACTTCTGCTAATTTATACCAGGGAACATGAGCATCCACCTTACTAATCCCACACAGCCCCAGCGAAGCCCGTAGCTCACCGAGAATTCTCTTTCCCGGTGTAGCGGGTCTCGGTTTCTTCCCGGCAGCCCGGATGGATGTCAGCGTCTGCACCGGTTCCCTCCGTGGCCGGGGCCCGAGGGCTCGGGCTCGACGAGTCCCTATGTAGATTTTGAATGTATAAATGCTACGGTGGATAAACTACAAGATGTGAAAGGACTAGCGGCCGAAGGGCAGTTATTCAGCTCTGAAGTTACAGCAATTGTGGACAAAGTCACCTCTCCACAGAACCACCAGCGCGGGGTCAGTACGCTGGGGACATTTCCCAGCAGATTTCAAGAGGTGGTTCCCGAATGATGGGAGAACTTGGCCGTTTCAGAGACATTAACCTTGTTTTCCTTCGTCAAAAACAAGTGACTTCTGCAAGCGGAGATCAGACTTGGCACTGCTCCGCTTCAGGTGTACAGGCAAAAGCAGCCCGCAGTAGCTAAATTCGTGGTTTTCACATCAGCCGAGAGCCCGCTGTCAACGGCCCCGGTGAAGCCCGTCTATCCTGAAAGAAGAGTGCATGATGATGTTGAACAAATGAAGAGAAGGCACCCCTGCGGGATGCCCGCACCGCGGCTACTTCCCGGCGTACAAGCCGTGGGAGCGGAGCTGAGGGCAGCGAGCGCACCGGCGGCGCGGCGCGGACACCTGCGGGCCGGGGACCGCACCCCGAGGACGCACGGCGGCTCCGGCCCCTCCAGGCGGGAGAGAGGCACTCCGGCCGCCTGAAGCAGATTGATAGCTGTGCTCAGTTCAGACGCAGTTATTCTCCAGCGAGAATCTCCTGGAAAACAGATAATACTGGAAAATTGAATAAGCAGGTACCGCAGTACAATATGATTTTAAAAGGCGCATAATAAAATGGTGTATCTGAAGAAAGGCTGAGCGAAAACAAAGCGTTTCACAGACAGGTTTCCAACTATAGTAGAAAACTTGTGTAGGCAGACACAATATGCAGCGTGTATTGCAGCATGTGTGCCTGAGCGTGTGTATGTGTGTGCAGAGGGGGAGGGGGAAAAACTGTACAAATCAAAGCAGGGAAAAAAAAAAAAGAAAAACCCTACTGGACCATTTCCCTATAGGACAGATCAGATCCAGTTTCTTCTTCAGCACATTCGGACGTACTCTGATGTATTTATTAGTTTATGAATTTGGACGCGTTTATTAATCCCCCCAAAAGAATAAGGTGGCCAGTTCTTATGCAGAGACAAAAATCTCTTCGAATGTAAGCCATCACTTACACACTGCTTTCATTGGTGAATTAACGATGCGGGTCGCTCTCCCGATATCTTAAAAAAAAGCAAATGAAAATTCGGCCTGGTATTAGTTACGGGCAGATTTCCACACACCAAGCCCCCCTCATCTTTGTACCGGCGAGAGGCGGGATCCGACCTCGCATGGACCCTCACAGCCGAAGGGAGCGCCCCGCCACCGGTGCATCGCCTGTCCCTGGGATGCGGTTCACTCGCCCAGCCCCGGGGCTGCCTGAGGGAGTGCAAGCGCTTGGAGACCGAGACTCTTTTTTCAGAACCCAGTAACTTCAGGCACACGCACTTGGGTACCCTGGTGAATTGGAGTGTGATGTGAATTTTCATCCATGCCCTCATCAAGGCTTTATTGACATAAATATACACGGCAAATGCTCTTTGAGACCATTCAGAAGTAATTAATACGTTTTAACTGATCTAGATCTTAACCTTCAAGATTCAAGCCATGCTCTAGGTACTTTATCCCTGCTCTTTTGCTAATGTTATTAGGATGTTCAGGGCAGCAGGACAAGGAGAAAGCCGATTCTCTAACAGAGGAAATAGTTAACAGACCCTTGGATACCAGTTCTCAGATATAAGCACTTCTGAATGCATTTCTTAAAAAATAATTACGGAAACATTGCAAAATTTGAGTAATCGACCACTAGCATGATTGTTAGTTATTTTAGGCAACTCCTTCAAACAATTTTTGGCCATGTATCCGTGTTAAGAGATACTTTGCAGGGAGGAGAGACACTTCTCTTGTCTACGCACTCCTTTCAATTTTATTGTTTTTGGCATAAATGTAACGAGATGATTTATATTCATTTTTCCAGGGGAGGCAGAGGTCAGTACCTTTTAGCCCTTCTCTTATTGAATACACTCTTGCTAATGATCGGAAGTCAAGCTATCTTACTGTGACGCGGAGCAGTGAATGAAAACATAAACTAAATATAAAGAATAGCTAAAAAATCTACTTCGTGGCTAGTAACAGCTATCCCAAAGGACATTTTTTCTTATCTTCTGCATTTCCAAAGGGGCCTGGCACACTGCACGCCCTAACCGAAACGCCCTTGTCAGGGATGAGAGGTTCGGAACGACACGGGACTGGAACTTTGATGAAATTGCAAACTTCAGAAAGAGCTTCCTGCCCTCCCTGTGCCTTCACAGACACTCTGCCTAGCTCTGATAGTCCTTTCTGCTGCACCGGTGTGCGTTGTTTCCCTCCTGCTCACGGACAGTACCGGCGGTCCCGGCGGTCCCGGCCCCTCCTCACCTGCTCCGGACTCCCCCGGCCCCATGGCCGGAGGCGGAGCCGAGACCTGCACCCAGCTCCCTCCCCTCAGGGCCTGCCGCACCCTCCCGGCGCCGCCCGGAGCCCACCCCCACGCAGGACTCGCCCCCCCGTGAGGTCCCTCTCCCCTTCAGGTCGCCACGGCGCTATTCCTCTCCCTCCTCCCGGCGGCGGCGGGGGCCCGAGGGCCGATGGCGGCAGCGGCTGGGGACGCAGCACGCCAGGCGCCCCGGGTCCGCCGCCGCTCCCTCGCGGCCCTCCTTCGAGGGAGGGCAGGCCCGGGGTGCCGGTGCGCTCCCGCCCCCCGAGCCCCTGCAGCATTTCGGGGGAGGCTTCCCGGCGGCTGAGGGCTTTGTTAGCCTGCGGGCTCTCTGGGAGCTCGGCAGCGGCCTCCTCGCGCTCCGCTCCCATTCCCTCCCTTCCTTTCCCTCCCCTCGTCCCCCTGCCCTCCCGCGGCCGCGGGACCCGCAGCGCCCCACGCGCCGCGCCTTCCCCCGGCACGAGCGTGCCGATGGCGCCAGCGCTTCCCGTCCTCAGCCCGCGGCCGCGGCCCCGCACGGCGGGCACGCGTCGCGCTGCATCGTGCCAGCGCTGCCCCGCCGCCCCAGTCAGTGTCCCCTCACCTGCGGAGGAGCCCGGCGAGGCGGAGTGGGGCCCGCACGATGCCGACCACCGGTGCTTGTCCCCCCTCCCTCAAGTTTGTAGTTTCACCTGCCTGGGGTCGACTCTGCCTTCCTCACCTCTAAAGGAGAGGGGGTCTGAGCTTTGCAGGGGGCGATGGAGAGGAAAGGTCCTTTTCACGTAATTTTATCTGTTTCAGTGTGCTAGCTTGGATTTCACTGTCCCAGTCCCAATCAGGGAGCTTCCTTGTGGGCGCTTTGCCCAGGTACAGGCCGACTGCAGGCAAGCCAGGGGTGCTGCCTCATGGCAGGGGGAACCCCCCTTGGGAGGGTGGGCTGCCCCAGACCTCTGGTACCGCGTGAGACCTGCACTTGTTCATGCATGCTGGTGGAGGTGGAGCTGTGTCAGGCTTCCTCTAAACCCTGCCTATCACTGAAATCTCCTTTCCCAAGGCCTGGCTTTGATTAGCAAAGAAGTTATTTTATTAGTTGGGGGGAAATCTGTCAGCAGAAGCCTGTTTAAATTTCAGCACCCCAAAGAATAATGCTTAAACTAGTGGGATCCGTTCCACAGTCTGTTCTTACTATCAACCTGATAATTAACAGGTCACAAATAGACTTGTATCACTGCTTTGTTTCAGTGCAGGAGAGCAGCTTAACCCGCCTTGAGGACACACTTCACTTTGAAATAACACATGCCCGTTTCAGATGAAATCAATAGCAAAGCGAACCACCCCCTTCTGCTGCTCTGAAACTCGTCTTCAGCCTCCTATTGCCTCAGAGAATAGGCTTGATCAGACCAAAAAAGAAGGGATGCAGAGTGTGAGGCTGCCTGACAGCTCTGGAGCTGGCGCCCGTTGCACTTGGTGTGTATCCTAATCATCATGATGCTTATAGCTTTGTTGAAAGGCAAGGTGGAGAGCATTCCCTGTGTGGGTTTTAATAGGATCTTTTCTTGTTTTAGTCTCATACCCGTTTGTGGTTGCAAGTTTAATTGTTTTTATGAGCATTGCACACTAAGCTGAGAACAACCTCTCAGTCACTGAACATTTTCTGAATTATTTGGTCATTCTGCAAGCCTGTCACTACTTATGCATTCCCCACATGGTGAATAGATGCCTTCAGAAATAATGCGGAGGAGATGATGTCTTCGAGTAAAACACTGTGGGATCCATTGCTTACATTGGTGAGGGCATAGGGAAACAGCACCACATTTGTAAGCATGAGTCCAGCTTACAGACTGTTTCAGACTATGCCAAGTCTGTTGCTGAGGGATAAGGGTGTTTCCCAAGGCTTGGCATATGCCTGTGATTAATATTTTTTTATTTAGGTTTTGCCTCACTGTTGAAATGTTGTGTCTGAACACTGATTTCTAACTATTATTCTCTGATAGTGGGACTCCATTTACATGTGATGGCTGGATGTATCCAGCTGAAGCTAGAGCCTATTAAAAGGATGGTTTCCCCACAGTACCTCTCCTGAGGAGTGTCCACTACTTGCAGCTGGAGGAAGTTCCAGGGCTTGCTTGCTCTGTGTAATTACTCTAAGACTTAGCTGGTAGATGAAAAAGGAATTAGCATTTCTTTAGTCTGGCAATAGCTTAGTGATGTTAATGACATATTTTTGAAATGTGCCAAAGCCTTAGGATGTACTGGAGTCAGGTTTTAATTTTGGCTTCAGCACAAAATGCTCCTGGTGCATGGCACAACCCAACCACTTGTAAGAGCAGACAAAGTGGAGGGTGAAGAGAAGACTCTGTGTGTCAGGTCCCTGAGTGCACCAATGAGCCTTAACAGCCCTGACCAGCCTCACCTGGCAGCTCCCTGCTCTGCCCTCAGTGCTTGCCCGAGCCAGGCCATAGGGGTTCCTGTGCCCATTGCCCCTGCAGCTATGCCTGTACCTCCCTAGGAACTGTGCTGTTCTAAACCCTGGCCCACAGACTGACCTTGGACCTGTCTTGCTACTGTGGACTTGCCTGATGACTTTGGCTCTGTCCTGAGCCTGGCTGCCAGCCCTATTCTTCTCATTCAGGTAAAGTGGGCCCTGGCTAGTGAGGAACGTTCTGGCTGTCACGCTTGGCTTGTGGTGTCCTATCTCAGCCTCACAGCCCAGCCCTTATTGTTTACAGATGTTGGGCTGCTTCTATTCATTAGAGGGCTCCAATGGCCCTTCCACTTTCCCTCTAGGGCAAAGGATTCTCTGTCCCTAGTGGGCTTGTCTATATTCCTTTGCTTTTCTGAGTGTAGTGCCTGTCTCAGAAACCGTGGCACACTGAGCACCTTCCTGGAATGCCACAGACCTCTCCATAAGCCTGTCTGCAGTTATGGGACCTTAGAAAACACAGGGTTGGAGAAGGAAGGCTGTTGCATGGTACAGAGCTTCCTTTGATTCTCTAGCAGGAGCACATCTTTTGAGTTGGAGAGATGTGAATAAAGGCCCAAAGTTCCATAAGATGTTGGACTTGCCTAAGTTTGGTTATAGTTCAACTGCCAAAGGGTGGTGGTGGAACAGATTAGAAGGTAGAGGCTCCTTGCACCCAAAGCTTGCCTGCCACTTTTCCATCTAGGAAGATTATGCAGGAAGCTCTGACTGCCTTGGAGGGCTGGGGGGCTCCACAGGGGTGCATGAATGATTCTGCCCAGAGCAGTTTACAAGGCTGGGACCGTACAATATAAGCTCTTGGAGGCAAGGGCTGTGTGTATCTCCATACAGTGCCGATCACAATAGGATCTTATTTCTTTTTAGGGCTTCCAGATGCAATGTTAGTCAATGCCTATAGTAAACAATAATATTAATAATAAGTATTAACATGCCAAGCTACAAATCACTGGCATAGTTTTCCAATATTGCTGGTTGCTTTCCAGTATTGTCCTCCAGCCTCACTGCAGTACATTGTATACAAAAGAATTGAAACCCAATAATTGGCGTGTCAAGAGTCTGAAGGCATGATCACATTTTTTCTTTTGAAATCCATCTATTGAAACTGACATCACAACAAGTGAGCTCATTGGCCTAATAAACCCCGTGTCCAGCATGCACACACTGTTCCGTATCCCAGGACATCAGTAATTAGGCTGGTAAAGAGGCTGCTGGTGCGTAGAATAACCAGCATGAAAATGTTAAAAGTTAAGCATAATGGGACAATAATGTACCAAAAATGTAAACAGTAAACATCAGATATGACACTTATTTTCACTTATGGGAAGACAGCTGAAAGGAAGACTTTAGCTATAATTTGTTTTCTCTGCTTTACTGAGTCTATAAAAAGTCTACAATGACTTTGTTCTTCTGACCACAGTAATGTAGCTTTACATTTGAAACAGAAATACAGCTTTAAATTTAGATTTTAATTTCATGTCTTATTGCAGACACAGTAGAAACTTTACACTAAAATAACATTTCTTCTATAAGCCAGCTCCTTTTGTGCTACTGAAAGAAATAATAATGAGAAAGTATTCCAGCAGGAGGAGCTGGTTTAGAAGCAAATGGATTCCATGGCAACTCCTGACTCTACATGACACCTAATAACTAGCATTTATGTTGGAAATTGTCTGTGTTATCTTGTACCCCAGATCTGATCTTTTTATAGGGTTTTCCCCTTATTTTAAATCAAAAAAACCTGCAGGCTGGTGGTTTTTTTTAAAATATAGATCCAAAAATAAGCATGAAATAATATGAGTTTTTCTGCTTCAAATGTGTGCTCAGGCAAGTTGTTTTGAAATGGATTTAATTTTTAAAAAATTATTTCAGAAATAAAATATTTGCTGGGAAATGTATTGATCTGTCAAGGGAAGAGCTTTATAGGAACATAACATTGGAACTGTGTATGTTTTACCATCATGAGATATCCGTATTCAAGAGTTTGAAACATAATGCAAGAACATCCAACTGAATCAGACCAGTATCTTGGTTCTCACAGTGCTGAATGCACCAGGGGAATCTCGTCATGGGGCAGCTGGAGAATAACCAAGTCTTATGGGCATCCTGTCAGCCAGTCTGACTGATTTACGGTCTGAAGAATGTGGATTTATATCCTTCTCTGCCATGATCCAATCTAGTGCACGTGTGGGGCCTGACAACTGCTGTTGTTTGAGTGTGGAATATTTGAACCTGCAATTTTATACCTAAATCGAAAGAAATCTGTTCTTAAACTGTCACATGATAACCTCTCCCTTTGACTGTTTCAGTACTACTTCACGATTGAGAGAACATTAGCAGAAATTAATCCTGGAGATGAAGATTTCTGTAGGTGCTTTGTGGCCTGGCTGTTTTCTCAGCCAGCTGTTGCTTGAGGGTCTCAGATGGTAGAAGAGCCTAGTCTAGGTTTGGAAAAAAGTACGTTTCCTCTGGTCAAGTGAAAGCTGATTCAAGTTCACGTTGTTCATCCCTCTTTGGTATGAGTGAAAGAACAAAGAAAGTGTGGCTGAAAAAAGCCCTTTGTGATTGTTTGGCCAGGGACAAGTGCAATCACAGAGGATGTTCTAAGGTGCAGAAGTGAATGGTGGCCATAACAAGAAAGATGAAAGCCTCTGGGGTAGCCTAATCCTATTGCTAAGTGTTACTGGTAGCATCTATATATAAATATTGGTACTTTTTGAAGATGGTCTAAGACCATTTAATTTTTGCCCAAGGAAAGGAGTGCTTTTTAACTCTTCCTGTCCATACAGAGAAGATAGGTCTAAAACATGGACTAATCATTCAAAACAGGGAGTATTGGTCAGCAAATATACTAAATGGATGGGTAGAAAATGTGTCTTGGTTTAGCTAATCTTTTACTGTAACTTACAATTAGATACTGGCATAGATTTCCTTGAACAGAGACCCTGATCTGCAACAAAGGTATTTGTGACTAGCACTCGAGATCAAAACCAAACTACTCTTAGAAGGGTTATAACTGATCATAAAGTAAATGTGATCTAAAAAAAAAGGTAAGGCTACAGTCATACTTTGGGAACCAATTTGATGATAAAGGCATAGAAATAGAAAATACAGAAAGCCCAGAGAAAGGTGCTCTGAGTAGTAACAGCAGTCAGAAAATATTTTAAAAAGTTTTTTAGATGTATATGTTTATTTTTACCTACAAGAGAGAAGGTAGTACACCATAGACAAAAGGAAGAAGGATATAAATAAAATAAAAGCAATACTAGATAGACTGAGAAATTCAATTGGAGGTGAGGTGAAGGCTAAAATGGAAGAGAGGACATAGTTATGGGAAAGGAAGATCAATTAGGAAAAATAGAAATTTCAAATAGGGAATTACTCGATTTATCCTTCTTTCTGTACCTCATTACATTGCTATTTCTCATAGTCTTAAATTTTGTGGTTTGGAGAAGGCAGAAAAATTTTGCATTGCTGATCTGAGCTGGACAGGAATTCCTAAATGAAAATAAAAGTGGCAGATAAAAGAATCAAATCATGATTGTGGACAAAGTATGGTTGTTGTTCTTATTTATTACTGACTGTTCAATTGCAGGAAAACAAAAGGATCTAAGTAAAGAAATGAAGCAGTAGAAGTTAATTTTAAAGGAGTTTCTCTTCTCCAGTTATGCATAAACCTGATGCATGGGCAGGGATCTGAATCCAGGCAATAATCGTTTTGCTCTTTCAAAAGATCAAAGCAATATTTCTTTTCTGAATGTTAGTTTTGATGGGTTCTTGCCCTCCTTCAGTAGCAGTGGCATCAGTAACTGCTAACTTCAATGCCTTGTTATTTTCATATTAGTAAGTAACATGTTCATGTTCCTAAAATATTTATGTATATTATATATACACATAAAAAATCCTACCATGAATCTCTTCTTCCTTCCCTGAGAAATGTTGACGTAACTGACCCTGTTTTATTAATGTCACATGCTATACTTCCAAATGCAAGGAAATGGACCATTTTTAAATGTAGACCACCTAACATATAACATGTGATATAACATGAGAGCTCCAAGTGCAGGTGTGTAAAATGGAAAGAAGAGCATATGTAGTTTATAAAGTTAAGACTATACACTCTCAGGGATATAGCTGAGAAAGGCTTTTGAAATAGCAAGAATCTCACCCCAAATGCATCCAGAATAGAATTCAAGATGTGAAGTGCTTAAATTCCCCTAACTGGTAAATATGTAAAATTTGGTGTCTCATAAGAGACTGGATAACTGCATGTGAAGAGGGAGGCATAGCACAGAGATGGAACACAGAAATGTAACTTACCCTTGGTACCTTGCCTAAGACTACCGGAGATATGCTTGTCTGTTTAGAATGTTACTTGGAACCTTCCCCTGAAAATACAGACTCGCTGCCTTTCAGAATGAGGCATAGGACTTGTGCTTTCTGATTTAAAAATTGGCTGCATTCCACCATCCCATCTGTTCCCATACAAAATTCCTTCCATCAGTTCTTTCTTCTCTTTTCTGAACACATTTTCCCCCAGTGTGCCCCAATCACCAGGTAAATACTGTAGGATGCTTTTGTGGAAGTTGTGCCATAGTGCAAAATTGTTTGGTGTAATGAAAACAGATGAGATAATAAAACCTAACGGGGCCGTTGCCTCACAGCAGCCCTATCTGCAGGACTCAAAGCTCTGTCCCTCCTTGGAAAGGAGATTCTTATCCTGTTTTTCTCATTAGAGGTATTTTTTTTCATCTAATTTCATCTTTTCATGGTCATGAGTTCTTAGTCTGTTCCTGTAAAGTCAATGGTTCCTAAGAATTAAATAACTTTAGGACATTACCTACCTATCCAATTCAAGAAAATACAATTTATCCCTGAATTAGAAATGTTATAAAATCTGCAGCTGTTAATCTTTGAGTCCTAGGTTTGAATGAAGGATTAGCTAATACTAATGCTGCTGTCTATTCACCAAATCCTTTGAAAGTAATAGCAGAAACTAAATTTAATCTACGAATAATATATGTTGGGAATGTGTTTCATCCTACAGTCTCTGAAGCAAAAGGGCAATGCACCAAGAGAAAAGAAACTCCAGTGTGTTTTTCGGTTGCTTAGTGTTGGGCTTTCTTTCCAGGTTCTGTCAATTTCCTGAGAAGCACCCATATTTCCCAAAAGGTTTTCACTGATAGAATTAAATTAATCCAGCTCTTTCCCAAGACCTTCAGACTAGGTAGGCACCACATGCTGTTAAAACGAAGAAACAAAGCATTTAGAATTCTCATGAGTATCCTCATGTTGAGATTTCTCCTTTTTTTTCATGTTTATGAAGAATAGAATATTCTAGCAATCCCTCTGGACCTGTTCTAAACGAACATCCTTCTTTATTAAAGGGTTTGGTCCTTTAAGGTCAGCATTCCCTAAAGACCCTAATCCTGAAAAAGTTGGGACAAGGTTCAGTTATTTGAAGTGCCTTTAAGTTTGGAATAGAAATTTAGGCTTCCGTTCCCAAAACGGTGCATCAGAGCATCCCTCTGGGCATACTGTCTTGCCAGTGAAGGAAGCTGAAGCACGATCTGGAACGCTGACACACTCCCGCCCTCCTGTAGGATCTGTAGGCTCAGGAGGGGGCGTGAACTTCCTCTGTAAACCTCGGAGAGGCTGTGCAACGCCCAGGAGCTGGCAGCTGACTGACCACCTCTGATAAAGCATACAGAAAGAGAGCTGAATATGTAGTGTCAGCCTCTCAGAATGTTCCTGAGTTTCAGAAGCTTTACCTAGCTGTGATTTCTTGTGCATTGCTGGGGAGCATTGCGGAAGACAGCACTGCAACTATATATAACTGGGGGAAAGCAAAATCCTAATGCTGTGTGAACATGTCTTGCAAATTCTAAACCTTTTGCTAAGATGTGTCTGTGAAGCCTTCTGATACATATGCTATTGTATGTAAATTATGGAGGCATCCTGTCTTGAGGAGAGCATGTGTTTTCCCAATACCTGCAAGGACGAGGCTGAAAGGTATTGTCCGTGTTTGCACCTAGGAGTCAAATAAACATTTATGACAGGCACAATGGCAGGACTTGTACCCAACCAGATCTGTATCACATGTGTGGATATGGTCTATAACTGTTTCACTTTCTTCAGTTCTGAGTATTTCACTAACAAGGAGAACTGAGAAATCTCCACATCCCTCTTTTCCCAGATTAGCTCATTCCCTCTTTGAATAAAGTCACATAGAATTAAAATATAGAATTAAACTGGCATTTGCCTCAATCATACAGCAAACTGTGATGCATATTTTGCACCTGTCTTATTTGCTCAATAAATTCTTGAAGTAACATTGTGTCAAATTTTGAGTTTAGCACAGTAGGGCCTTATGAGGTTTATGTAGATTGCATCTTTCAAGAACCAAATCATAGATCAGGACTTCCTCTCTGCTGTGTCCTATAACCAGAGAATGAAACTTCCCTGAAGGTCCTATCCCAGAATGCTTAGTCCAAGGGCAACATGGGAGACTCTATGAGGAGGGAAGTGGAGTGTGGGATGGGAAACCGCAGAAGCATGCCAAGGAAAGAGCAACATCCTGTAACCGGGGTAAACTGTTATATAGTCACTTAGTTCCACTTGGTACAGAGTTGAACTATTTTATATTGTACTTTAAATAGGGGAAAAAAGCAAAAAAAAAAAAAAAAAGAAAAAAAAGGGGATTAATCTTGTTTTGACATGGGTGAATGAAAGTGCCTTTTAATGGAGGTGACAGAATAATCTCGATGTTTTTCCCAGCTCTCCCTTTAGACATTGTTAGCATTTGAGAAACTAAAATAAGGCTTAATTGCAGAATCTTCACAGCTACAAAGGTGACAGTTTATCAGACCCTGATCTTACTGTGATACCACAATAAGTAATTAGTTCCTAATTAGTTGGATTTGCTGAAAAATACATGATGGGAACTCCCCATGTGTTATTGGCATCTGAAACAATTTCATCCTGTTAGCTAGAAGAAAGTACTGCTGTCAAGAACGTAAGTCTAATTTTCCCACATTAGCACTGCCCGATATAAACTGAGTTATTTCCAATCCAAGGTGCAAATTTGCTACTGTGTGAAAAATGTGGTTCATCACATTTCACGTAGACATTTAGAGTGCAGTAGAAAAGGATGGTGATATGTCTAGACTCTCTTTTCTACCGGTGGTCTTGCCAGTAGTTAATAGCATCTAGTTAATAGCTCTATAACTGTTTGTACATGTATCATTTTATTGAGAGCGTGATTTTTCAAAAATGCCAAATTCACCTCTGCTATCATTACAATTAGTGGGAATCTTATTATTTGGAATGATAGTATTCATCTCAGAACACTTTCCATTCTTTATTTCATGGGTTTTCTAGCAGATGGATAATAGCAAAAGTCTTCTACTTTCCTTTCCCCTCCATATTCAGGTGCACGTTCTTATTGAGAATCTTGGTAGGACAAGACTAAGCTGGAGGAGAAGAACAGCAGTGAAGCCTAATGCCTGGCCTTAGTGAAGCTTTAATGCTCCTTACTTTTGAGGAGACATTTTAATAGAGAAGGTTGCGGTTTTCTAGAAATAAAGATGCAGAAGAAAGACTTGGATAGCCCTGGATTCAAATTCCATTGATGCAATATGGAGCTTGTTAGAAGATCTAAGTACAAAACATATTGTAAACATATTTAATTGCAGGATGGTGTAATCACTGTTGAGGATCCCTTACTATAGAGCCAGGAATTATGTATGAAGAGACTCTTTTAGTCCAAGCATTACAATTGCTTTCCAGAGAACTTCCTTTAATATAGAATTTCCTTTCACACACTGCACATGAAAGCAGCTTAACCTCTTACTGCTACCAACATATGACATCAGTAACAAACTTAGTGTGTTCATTCTCGAGCTTTTTTGCAAATCACTTCAGAAAAATCTCTGTCAAAATTTCTGTGAGTGTCAGTCCTGGCACCACCTGCTGAAGTGCACTGCAGTCTGAGAAGACATGACATTTAACAAGATACATTTTTAGAAAGGCAGGTGGGAGTCAGACATAGCTGACAGAAAATACATAGTATATATGTAAGAAATGGGATTATAAGTATATAAGAAATGGGATTGACCCCTCTCAGCAGAAGCCCTACTCACCTTTCTGTAGCTCACCTGTCTGTTTGGGCATGCTATGGCACTCAAAACTTTTGTCAGAAAATATTTCTTCTCATGAAACAGGAGAATTCTCCCTTCTCATAAAATTGCTTGGAAGAGAAAATTTTGAACACTTACAAAATAGCATGGGCTTCATTAGCTAATTAAGATTGAATATCTAAGCATCCACCTCATGATACTGGCCCCTGTGACATGGGGATGACAGAAGTGACACGTGACCTATGAAAGACTTCCTGTCTTCTGGAGTGGCAACTGAAATATCTTTGGTTTATTATAAATTTCATTAGATGCAGTTAAGCAACTGAATTGCAAACCTATGACTAAACAAGTGACAGGGAGTCAGTGTGGTTACCTGAATGTAGATATCAAATGCTATTTCACATGACCTGGGTTACTTGAGGCATCCACAGAGAGTGACAGATACAACAGCACTATATTTCACAGCTGATAGCCCTCTGCAGTTGGGGTATGTTCTTCTGGAGCTGAATGTGGAAGCCAGATGAGATATTTCATATTAAATGGCACTAGATCTCTGCATGTAAGCAACTAAAGCAAGGCCAAAATGTGCAATTTAGCTGGAGACCTCTAGGTTGTGGAAAAAATAGATATGGTTTGCTTGTATTGCCTTACTTTTCTCTTCTTCAGTACTTACTGCATAGGCTAAAATAGTGTCCATACCACATCATAGAAAGGTTATCTTAAATAATTCCTTCTGTGATAATTTACTGCCACTAATATGGATAATGTCTCTGAACAGGTGAGGTTGTAGGGTTTACAGATAGTGGAAGGAGCTAAAGGGAAGTCTGCCTTAAATGGGAGGGGTGGAGGCAAGACAAGAGAGTGATGATTCAAAAACCATTGTCTAGAAATAAGCTTCTTCATAGAGAAGTGATGCTTCCTGGAGTAGTTCATCAAACTGTCTTAAAAAATACCATAGCCTTTTTTTCTTGACTGAGGGAGGAACATAGGAATTTGGGCTCAGGCTGTGATGAGTAAGGGCAGAGGCACATGGGATACTTTCTTCTCTTTAGGAGTGCCCCCCAGAACTAGAAAATTTGAATTATGTAACTTACATGACTTTTAAAATGCATCCTATTCTGTGAACATTCAAGTCTTATACTAGGCTCCAGGGCGAAGGCTGATAAGAGACTTCCTGAAGTTATCTTCAGGATGACCATCTGGAGGTGGTCTCTAGAAACAATGACAAGAGGAATTTTGGGTCATCAGCATAAACCCCTGAATTCATCTGGGTAAGATTGGGGCCTCCAAAGATTCAATTTACAACAGAAAAAGACCTGCAGTTGTGAGGACGGCTTCATGTTGCCACTGATATGCTCAGTACCTGGGCTAGAACTGAAATCTTAAGTAAGGTTCTAAACAACAGACTGTATTATAAGAGCTCCTTCAGAAGAGATGGGGCATGGTGGTACATACCCAAACCTCCTCTAGCTCCTGCTGGGCACTGCTGTGATGCTGTTATCACACTAGGACAGGAATGATGGGAAAGGATGAAGTCACAGAGGCAGACTTAAATGCCTTGATACACAAGATGTGCCTGTTTTTTGTTGCTTTCCAAGTTTTGGAAGAAGTCTCATACTTGAACAGGCATGCACTGACTGCAGCTGCTCCTAGAAGGGGAAGCGGAGAGTAAAAATAAAAACCTACTGGCAAACTGGAATGAGCAACTTAACATAAGAATTTCTGTATGTGCTGTTTCTTTCATTTATCCATAAAGATGGTTAGGTGATTATTACATCACTGAAGTATTTATGTTTTTTTTTTTTTTTCTTTTATTCTCTTTGGTTTTCATACTTTTGTTAGACAGCAATTCTCACTCTTCACATGAGATATCACTGGATTGAACACATTCATTGTTCCTTCTAAGCAGCTGTTTCAAATGTATCACAATTCTTTCTCTCAGATTTTTCAGCTAAATACTGATTCTAATCATTTTGCTTAAATTAATTCTGTATTACTTTAGACTTTGTCGTCATGAATCCAATACTTTTGTAAAAAAACCAAAAATGCTTCAAATATGTTATTTAGAAATGTCAGCAAAGTATTTCTAAAAACAATTAATATTAATATGCTAGGAAATACAGTATCTCCAAACCAAAGCACAGATGGCACAAATGACATTACAGAGACTCTTTAATTGATTAATACTGAATACTGAAGCTATTGTCTGCTACTCTGCAGTTAGACTTTCTGTTATGTGCATTTACAAAGCAACAAGAGCTAGCATCACTATGTTGGTATGTTGTTTGACTGTGGCATAGTTATTTTTCCTAATTAATCAAAATTGTTGAGGGACAATGTATTGTTTCAGCCAAGTTTTCCAAAGAAAGGATTTAATTTCTGTGAAAATTTAAACTTCCAAATTAGATGAAACAATTCTCTTAAAAATAGACTAACACAATGTATGAATAACCAAACTATTGCCTAACAATTTGAAAAAAATCTGTTTCTTCTGTGACACAACACCGTATTATATTGATATAGTCTAAATGGCAAAGGTGGCTATTCATCTCTAAATTTAGTGACAATTTTTTCTATTATCATCCCACGTTCTTAGGCACATTTCTATAGGTAATATATTACCTAAAATAATGAAATATAACATGTTTAACATGATCAGGGGATGAAGACACTCAAGTACAGAATTGGTAATTTTAAAATCGCTTCCCACAATTTAGAGGTGCCAGATATGAAATAAATTAATGGTTAACTTTTGAGCTTTTAAAATCAGCCAGCCTTCTGCTTGCTGCAGTGTGGTTTTGCCAGCAGGTCGAGAGAGGTGATCAGCACTGGTGAGGCCACTCTAGCGGAGCACCGTGTCTGGTTTGGGCAGAGACATGGAATTGTTGGAGAGTCCAGCAAAAGGCCACAAAATAGATGATGAAGGGGCTGGACCATCTCTCACATGAGGAAAGGCTGAGAGAGCTGGGACTGTTCAACCTGGAGGAGGCTCAGGAAAATCTCGTCAGTGGGTATCTGAATGGAAGACATTGACAAGGACACAGCCAGGATCTTTTCAGTGGTGCCTGGTGACAGGACCAGAGGCAACAGGGGCACCTAGAAACACAGAAGGGTCCCTCTTGAACAGCAAGAAGTACCTTTTTTTTACTGTGAGGGTGACCAAACCCTGACACAGGTTGTCCAGGGAGGTGGCGGAATCTCCATATTTGGAGATGTGGTCCTGGGCAACCAGCTCTAGCTGGCCCTGTCTGAGGAAAGGGGTTACACCAGACAACCTCTAGAGGCCCCTCCCAAAATCAGCCATGCTGTGATTCTATGTAGTTGCAGCATCACCAGTGTGATTTTTTTCTGGAAAGCTTCTGGTAACAACTCTGCTGTATTCTTTCATCTGGTGAAATACAATGGAAATGACAGCAAAATGATCCCTTGGAGAGGTAACGCTTATCAGCTCAATGCAAAGCTGAGCAAGCGCAAATATTAATATTCAGTTTAAGGTCTAGTCTATCTGAATGAAGATGCACTGATGTTTTTGTAAGTATGTTGGCTCCAAGTACTTGCTCAGAATCTTGAATCGTCTTAAGATTGAGGACTGGCCTCAGGATGTGCAGTCTCATCACAAGATAGATGCTGCTACCTTCTGCCTTCAGATTTATGCCTTGCAGGTACTATCACAGAGTTGGGCATCTCTTAGACAATACCCTTTGCCTGGCAGGACTATTCATTGCTCATCATGCCTCCTGTTTAACCCCCTGTTTTGGAGCCTCATGCCCCCTTATTTACAGAACTTAGTCACCCACTTTAGCACTGAGCCCTAGAACAGGACACCCAATTTGATATGCCTTAGTTGTACAAAATTCAGGAAGAAACAGTAAGGAAATTGCAAGTATGTAATATATGTGTGTGTGTATATGCATGTACATACACGTAAAGAGTAAACTTTAATTATTATCTACATAAATTGCATCATTGCTATACTGGAAATATTTTTTATGATTTAGCTTGCCCTTATAACTAGATTTACTGCTCATATAATGAATATAAATTTATGAAATTTTTCTTTAGATTATAATTTTCAAAATGTATTATGCATGAAGAGGATTTTGTTACTACATCTCCCATATTTTACACCTAAAAGTACAGTGCAAAACATTCTGGGAATATTTTTATTAAACATGAAATATAACACATCCATCAATATTTTCAGCAGCTCTTAGATCAAATTTTGTATTTTTCCCTATAAATTAAAAAAAGTTGACTATTTAAATGCCATTAATAGACAGGCTATAGAACACTTTTCAAAATGAAGACGATAGCCCTGAATTTGCGCAAATTACAGTATTGTTCAGTCTTTTATTTTGATGTTTTAAAATTCAACTAACATTCTGACTTCTGAGAGAAGAAAGATAAAATGAGAAAAGACAAATCTTCACAAAGGAGTAAGGCCACTGTGGCTAACTCGGTGTCATCAGAGTTAATACAGCAGTCACTTTCGGTTTCCCTGTTGTCTTGAGGTTTGAAGTTGGTTCCACTAAGGCAGATGCATTTTTGGAAGTCCCGGAATGACCAGATGTTTTAGTTGCAGGACCCATTCTTTTGACTGAGTGGACTTTCCAGACAGCCTCACTTCAGAGCCAGGTGGCTCCCGGCCTCAGTCCCCTCCGTGGTGCCTTGTGCTGGTACAACGTTCAGGTAAATGTCATACTGTTGGTCCATGCCAAGGTAGCTGTCGCTCATGAGATACAGGGTGTAGATACACCTGAAAAGTAAAAGCAGCATTGTTAGTTTGGGCATTGGGTCTTGACTACTTGAAAAACATAATAACTAAGAGAATTTGGAAGTTCGTCATACTTTCCAGGAGTTTCTGGAGTATAAAAAGCAACGGAAACAGTATTTCGATTTCTGACATATCCAGTTCTTTTCAGGGCGATGAGTTCTTTTTTATCAACTTCTCCCAGTATCAAAAACCATCCTTCATCCTTGACTTTGGGGAATCGAGGAGCCATTGCTTTACTATCCTGCTTTCCCTGTTGGGGAAAAGAAATAGCTTAGGAAAACTAGAAATCACCTTTCCAAAATGACATTTTTCCTTGAATGTAAAACACCTCAAAACCACATTGTTGTCAATTGTTAGATAAGGCTATAATTTAGCCAGACTAAAATAGTGTTATTTCTTCCCAGAAGAAGGGTTAAAAAAATAAAATAAAAAATCACAGTCCACAGAGAAAAATCCAGAATATAAGATATTATTCCACTTATTTTGTAAACTACTAAAACTTGAATGGAAATACTATTCCCTTTCTGTAAATTTATCTAATACATTCCATATACAGAAAGGTTAATTGTAAACCTAGCGTCTTTAAATAAAGCTAACCAATTTTATTCAAGATTAATATAAAGACAAAAACAGCACTTCAAGTATTTATTTGAGTTTGATAGAGCAAAAGGAAAGATTATTTCAGTGGCTCTTTAAGACAGTGACTTTACTGCTGGAAGCTGAAGACAGAATGATGCACACTCAATCAACACTCATTTCGCGTTTTGTAGAGGGAAAGGTTTTACTGCAGATTTATATGGAAGAAAAAACACCACCATAACAATGAACCTTTAGGAACAGATTGATCCAGCTGTTTTTTACAAAAGAGAGATCAAATTCTAGGAGAGGTTTATAAAACAGTGATCACTGCATGAAATGCTTCTGCTCCTTTCTTTTCCATGGCTTCTGCTTAGGAAAAGTCTCTGCCAGTATCTGGCACAGCAAATAGAATGATGTATGGATGAGCTTTGACCCCCGTCCTTCCTAAAATAAGACAGTTTCCTCTTGCAACTATGGTGAAAGTGCTGTAGTCAGGATAAAAAGTCTTTTGGGAAACAGGAACTTTTCAAATATAATTCTTAACTAATGTAAGATAACTTCAGGATTTTCAACAGAACACATGAATCTCCACTATTATCAAAATGAAATTATCTTAAGAATCTCAGAAGTAACATCTAAAACTGTTCTCCACTTTTATCTTGAGCTCTTTGCATCTTAACAAAAATGCTGGTAATTATAATTCTTAATTATTTGAAATGTTAGAGAAATTAATTAGCAAAATTATCACCATGGTGGTCCATATGCCGCTCATAGTATGTAAATGACAGAAAAAGGCCTGGATACATGAGTGACAGCTCCACTGTCAGCAGTGCTTGACATGATAGCAGGTCCTGCTCTCCCCAGAGCTGACATGCAGGTACAGGCTAGGTGCTGCTGCTGGGGCAGAGCAGTTGGAAAACGGTGCAGCTCCTGGAGTTTCTGGCTTGGCACACCAAGACTTGCTGAGGGCCCAGCGAGCTGACCAGCCCAGGAGGCAATGGGAGGTGCTTTAAATGGGCAAAGGGCTGGGACTGAAATGTAAGTGGGAAAGAATTGTATGTGGAAGTTTACTAGGAGCTGTTCAAAAAAGCATCAGATGTAAAATATAAGGAAAATATTCTCAGTAAAGGCCTGAGGATGTGTTATGAGTAGAAACATATTTATAGGCGTGAGTCTGGTATGCAGTTTGGAAGCACCTGTGAATGTAATTGGAAAGCTTATAAATTAGTTTGATTTTTTTTTTCATTGACTTGGTCTAGGATTTTACATTGAGAGCCTACTTACTATCCTATTGCAATCTGAAAAAAACCATTTTCTTCACTACGAATACAGAAAAGGCTTTGAAAGTGTTTATAACTTACATAATACTTAAACCATAAAGAAACCTATTATACTGTATGAAGCATCTTTGGTAATGTAAATGGATTATTGGACACTTGTGCACTCGGGAAGGAAATGATAAAGTAGTCTACCTGGTACCCCATCTGGGTTCTGTGCAGGTTTATTTGGAGCACATACTCTTGATCAGCATGCAGCTTGATCCATCTCTTGTCATCTCGTGTGTCTGCTGTCAAAGAAGGAACAGGTACTTCATTCTGTGGCTGAACTGCATCATCCCAACTGCCCTTAATGCTCAGACTGACGTTTAGAATTGGCAAACGGCACAAGAAATTCCAAGCCTGTAGAAAAAACAGATCCCTATGGATTACAAGCTAATCTACACAATCATTGTCACTCTAACAATAACAATTCAATGTGCAGTCTACATATTTATTCTGTATTAATAATATATTATTGTGTATTAGAATATATGTAATTGTACAACTCTCAATCATAAGCATAACATACTTTTCATTAACCTCTTATGCTACTTTCTTCCTAGCAAATAAAACAAATGTGAAACTCCTCAAGCACGTTACACATGCCTTACCAAGATTACTGATGTCTGAACACAGGAAAAATTCCTTACTGCTCCCGATTAAAGTATTTTTTCCCTATAAGCCACTTAAAAACTAGTATAATTAAGTTTTAAATTAAACTTCCTTAGCATAATCCATAAAGAACAAGTCACTGCAGTGCTAATTAGCAATAGGCAAACCTCAGAGAGTTCAGAGGATCAGTTCAGATAATTAACCAAAAGTTCAACTGCATATCCAAAGTTATCCCTGGTTTTTTTTTTGAGGTTTTCTTGCATCAATCTTCATGAACTCTCCTTCTTAGAGTCTTCCTGAGGAATTTTAAGTCTCTGTGGTTTCTCTTGAACTGCAACAGGTCTTCAACTTTCTCATCCTTGTGCAGAGAACTGTTGTTAGAGGATACAGTCTGTATAGCTCAACGTGACACGCTCTTAACCTTAAAAAGGCGTCCTGAATATGCAGCCCTGTGTTTCTCTCATTTTGGTCTCTAGCAGACAAGGAAAAGCAGGTCTGAGAAGCTGTGACAAAAATGGAAGGGAGCAATGTAGGCTTTCATTTAGTAAAAAAGAAAATCAGCATGTTCACGCAATGAAATTTGTTAGGAAAAAGAAATGGGATTGGCTGTAGAATGGAGGCAGTGATTTGTGGCCTTTCTATGGCTGAAAAAAAAATGATAGATAAGGATGCCACTGGAAGAAAAAAACAAAAGACCAAGAATCACTCTGCCCTGCCGTCTTTCCCCTCCTCCCCCAGAACAGAACAGGAATTAGCATACGTGAAAAGCTAGAGGGTGGGAAGGAGAAGAAAGAAATAAGAATATTGGTCTTGGTAAAGAGCCATCAGATGCCAGAATGGAAACTTGTGGGAATGAAGAGGGTAGGCATAGTCACATGAGCAACAGCATGGAACAGAAATGTTTTATCTGGAAAAAAACTAAAGCATATTTTATTTTTCAAGTATGGGTTTGACCATGTTGTGTTTAAACAAAATGCATTTTCATTTAGATTGTGCTTGATGTGTCTGATTACTTTTTCTGTGCTGGAAGGCCTAGAGGCCTAATGAAAGCTCCATTTGCTTTTTGCAGACATCATTGCCACGAGTCATACTGACAATAATAGTATATGGAGTCATACTGACAATAATAGTATATGTCAATACATAATTAGGGATACAGCAGCCAGAGTAAGCAGACCAAAGGCTGTGCTGCCCTAGGAAAGGTGGTGCTGTCTCTCTCTCCAGCGCTCTCCCCACCAGCTCGCTGTGCCCCTCTCCATCCCGGTATGTTGGCATTGCCATGCTGGGATTGTGCAGCTAGATAGATCAGCTTGCTAATCATTTTGGTGACAGCATGAACTTAGATCAGCTTAAAGCTGATTGTGGAAACATATTCTCTAATCCTGCGACTCTGAATAAGCATGAGCCTTCAGTGCCACTGAAAGAAGCGGTCCAGCCTCCTCCCCTGCTGGCACAAGCATTCACGTAGCCACTTGGCTACAGGCCATTTTGACTGTCAGTGAGAGGGTTGATAGGATTCCTCCTCCTCCCCTCGTCCCCAGATGCTTGTTCCCACCTCCTTGCCTGAGGCGGACACAGCGTTTGTGCAGCTGTGCGGTGAGCTGGGTCAGGGGAGGTGAAAGCGGCGCGGGGAGGGCAGGACTGCCCATTTCGGCTGCAGCACAGGCTTATTTGGATTAAAATGGCTGCATTACCAGAGCCTGGCTGAACTAAATGAGAAAACTGATTTCAGCTACAAACTAATCTCTCTCTCTTTCCTCTTCTGCGTATTGCATGAACAGCTGTGTCTGTTCAGTGCAGAAGGTGGGGAGGGCCAGCTGTGAGCGCTCAGGAGCTGCAGTGTAAAAGCAGGGGACATAGATGGATTGCGCTCGTGTTCTTAATGGTGTCTGAGCTAGGAAACGACAGGAAAATTGCAATAGAGACTAAACAGCTAGGACTTTAAGGAAAAATACATCTTTCTCTCTTCCAACTCTGAAAGGAAATGGGGAAAAAAAGGCAGCACTTTGAAGAAGGTGAAAAAAATACAGACATTCTCAACTAAATTATTGATGCCAAGGTTTTGATACATTTAATACACAAGATTACTAAACCCGCCTCCAGCAGATCACACTGGATGACAACTTGAGTAGTATCATCTCAACTGGCAAATGATTTTATGTTGAATGCAAAGGTTTTTAAGAAGAAATTTAGGGTAGGAACTCTACAGACCCACTGTGTGAGAGTCTCTGTGCATCTAAGCAGGGTATTTCTGCTCAGTTCAGGAGAGGCAGCCTGACATAAACCAACCTGACGATCACCTCTTTGGTTGTACTTTAGATATCATTTACCTTGAAAGCTTCTATGTGTCTCAAAGGACAAGACCTGCTACAAACATGTTAGAACAAAGCTGAGTTTCAGCAGACATAATAATTTATTAACTCCTTTAGTGGCATTACCTGTTACCTTCACCATAGTCTGGTGAAGATTATGATTTTGGACTGGTTTATACCACACAACCCCAACATAATCTATTTGTCAAAGGCTGTCATGTCCTCATGTAGCTTTTATAATACAAACAAACCAAAGTAACTCTGAGTAACTTTCTCATTAGATGAGAAAGTAGATTTAATATGTCATCCTGCGTTGGCTAATAACAGTTGTATTTGATGATCTTAAAGGCATTTTCCAACCTAAAGGATTCTATGATTCCTTGATTTATCAAGTCTTGTGTATTTGAAAATTAAAGGCAAACTTAGTACTGCTTGATCATTGATACAGTATGCACAGCAGGCTGCCTTTTTATCATCCATGCAATGTGGGGAAAATCATGAAATGCTTTTCTCACCAAGGAAAAAAGTCAAGTAGTAGCAGGTGAAAGTGAAAAAAAGATTATAGGAACACAGATACTTTCAGAGTAAAAGTAGATAACACTATAGCAGAGATAATATTTATTTATTTTCAGTCTTGAAGTTTCTTTTTTCTCTTTCAAAAATATCGCTATCAACTTCATATTTTAAAAGGTGCCTAATGCCTAAGTCACTTAGAAACTGAAAAAGCTTTGTTAAAGAAATATAATTCTCAATGAATGTCTGAAACATAGAGCTTTGACCAAAGACTGGGGTTAGTCTAAATAGTTTGAATTTAGGCTGTCAGCTTTTAAAGCTCTCCTGACTTTCAGTGAGGTTTGGAATTATAATACTGAATTCTGTAAAAATAAACTTAGGCTCCCATGTCACTTAGGTATTTTTTCACAATTTTAATGTTTTTTTTGCTGTATAGGAAGACACAAGCACATGGCACCTCCTTTTAAATATGTCAATGTATCCAATAGATACATGCACATATATACTATACATATAGATTTATCTACCAAGACCACAGATTCAAATTATAATCAAATGAAAAATTCTTCACGAATATTTGGGAACATCATTAGTATTTTTGCCAATAATCTGTCTCCCCAGGACCCAGCCTAATATTCCAAATTCATGAGCAGCTTCAAGAGCTGCTATTTAAAAATTAATCACCAATCTGCTTTAAAGGCATTTTCTTCTTTTCAAATATAAAATTTCTTCCTTTTCCCATCTGCCTGAAATTTATGTAAAGCTTAAGCTGTTTTTACCAGTTTCTTGCTAGTAATCTTTAGCTTTAAGATATAGGTTCAATACACTCTGAGTGAGAAGTAAAAGGTTTTTTAGGGAAATAATGGTTTTGGCAATTTAGTGGCATATTTGCCACTTTATTTGACTCTGTTCACGTCTGGTGCCAGAAGGCTAAGCTTAAACTCTGTAGTCTGATATTCTTTCTTTATAGAAAACATATCATACAGATGCTGAATAATTTTTCTCTTGTTGGCCCCTGTCTGTGTGAGCACTGAAAGACTATATATGAGGACACTCAACAGACAGTCTCAAAATGAATTTTAATTCTGTGCAAGGTATTACAATAGTTTTTTTTCTGTAAAAAATACTGTAAGGAATATAACGTATTAGTATGAAGGTTTTACATTTGTAATGCCCTGCACAATACAGTCATGACTTTGCTATACTCAATAAAGCCATTCACAGCTCATGGAAGTGAAACTTTCTCCTCACATGATGGCAAGACATGATGTTTTTCCTTCTTATATGCATCTGTATTTACAAACACAGATATAAAGAGGCACAGAGTCATTTGCAGTGTGAACGTACACACTACATACACACAAGCTATTTTTGAAGAAACTGCTAAGACATTTCAATACCAGCCAAACATATTTATCTGAGGATTAATCTTCATCTATTGAATCAGACAAGAACACTGCCATGCATACAATTATTTAATTAGCAGCCAAATCCTCTGCCAGTCAGCAGCCGTTCCAGGCATACTGATGGGGCAGTAGATGCAAATCTCACAGTAGTACTGCTTTTTCTCATTACTACTGCAATTAGCACTTAAATTGATGCTTTAAACATACTAATTTCTGGAATAATTCAGGATTTGTATGTTACCTGGGATCGCCTCACTGCAGAGACGACACCAGATTGCTACGCAAATTGAAGCACTTTTGAGCCAAATAACCATCATCATATCAGACAGAGCCAATTTGCATTTGCTTTTAAAGATAACAGAATGGCAATTTATGCAAATAAATTAAGTAAGTTTACTTCTGAGTTCTCCCTGAACTAATTATAACAATGTTCTAATTTTTTATCACATCTAAAAGTTGGACTGAAATCAATGTGTATTATGTTAGAAATCTGTTGTTAAAGGAAGCCTTTTTTTGATGTCAATACATTTTCTTAATTCAAAATTTTGATGTTAATTTGGTTACAAATGCAGATGTCTGTTATAGACATTTACGTACTTTTCTTCTTGTTTGCATACCAGTAAAAGGTTTAACTGAAGCTGAACAGTCAAACTGTCCTTTTAAACATTCAAATAAAAAACATTTGAAGTATAGCTTTTGAGATTTTCATCTTTCTTACATTTATTTAAAATCAATAGGCTTAGAATGTGATGAATGCTATGGAATATAGCTATCCTTTGCTGTGAATGTCTTGAAAATCAAACTGAAAACAAGACTTTAGCAGCTCAGCATTTTGGAATAGTATTTTTTTTCCCCCTCCCCTGTAAAGTATGAAATTTTCATCTCCTTTTTCTGTTTCAAACAGAAAATGAGTGCTGGATCTTTTACTAAGAGTATTCTCAGAAAAAACCAGCGTTTGACAGACCACTTCAGAAACCAGCTATGATGACATTTGCAATGCATGTATTCCTAGTGCAGAGCTATGAAAAGGTGGATAACACTCAGCAGATTGAATGACCCAGAGAAGCATCTTTAGAGCAAAGAGATGTGGTAATATCAGCCATAAACCAGAGTCTGCTACTGCTTAGCAGGAATAAGTGAGAATAATATTAAGAAAACAGGCAGAGAAGAACCTTTGTAAAGCCAGCAGTACCTTGAAATTAGAGCAATGAATGTGTTGCACTTTATACAGAATGTCACATGGTATTTACTGAAGGGGAGAGAGTATTTCTTTTCCCAATTACTCTTCCTTTCCAATCACATTGATAATGCTCACAAATAGAAAGTGTTACCTGTGAAATGTGTGCTGCTTGCAGCTCACTGTCCACAATGGAAGCAAAAACATTCTCTTTTCCTTCACAGGCAGCCATTAGTTCGGGAAGACACTCGATAGGTCCTTGGTAACCTCCATGCACACTCTTCCTTTGGCCTTGGCTCCACTTCCTGATACAGACAGCAAAACATATGCCCAGGGAGGGAAAGCAAACATTTGCATTCAGTTGTTTTGGTGGTAAAACTCAGTACTGCATTGTGTTTTTAAAGGGTGGTCATTTATTTTTGGTTAGCATTAATTACTGCATCATCTAAGCATCTATAGGGCTTTGCATTTTCTACGATGTTAAGATGGATACTAATGTAGTTTTATAATGGATTAAAATAAAGAGATAATTAACATACAGAGTTAGATTTGTTAGGACTTGGAACCTTTCCAGTGGTCTCTTGTTAATTTGTCTGGAATCACAGTTCTCAAAATAATCTGTGGGGGTTAATTAATCAATGAATATTGAAAACAGAAACAGAAAATCCATTTGGGAAAGCATCACTGTGAAAGACACAGAGTTCTGCTTCTGATTCATTAATGAACATTCTTGGGCACAACAACGCCTTTCAAACACAATCAGCAGCGGGAAGTGGACAGAAATTGGAAACCTGCTAATGCTTAAAAGAATTACATACCGAAAAAGGTAAAGATGCTGGAGCTCTACATTTGGCAAAGTAAGCAGGGATGAGTCATGTATCCATCTACCCTGAACCACCATCTGCACCAGGTTGGTTATGTTCAGAGCAGTCACCAGCCAGCCATGATGTGCTGCAACATCCAGCATTGCCTAAGCAAAGGAGACACATTATTAAAAAAAAAAGAACGCAAATATAATTGAATACTTGGTTCATACAAGGAAGAGCATGTGATTAATGTTTAACATACAGTGATTTCTAGGCCTTAGCATAGGAATTTACTTCAACCTCTATTGATGGCAGTTAGGCACCTTTGGAATTAACCTTGAAGAAAGATGAATATTTTAAATCCTCTATCACTGTCATCAGTTCTTACTCTTGGAAAGATAATTTACGCAATGCTTTTGGGGGTGAGAACCGAAAAGAATCTTTGCCTTACAAATAACTGCTCTTTGACATAACCCAACTCAGAATGAAGGGAAAAAACCTCAACATTTACTGTAGAGGAAAAGGTTACAATTAATAGCAGCATTTATTTATATTTTGACATGAGAGTTTTCTCAGAATGATACAATTATTCAAAAATCCTTGAACTATTTAAGAACACCACCAATATATTTACATTTGTTCAAAAATTAATACTAATGCCATTTACCAGTAGCAATTATTATTTCCATTTAAACCAAGTACTTAAAAAGTCCCTGGAACTGGACTAGATAAAAGCACTAAAATTTAGATTAATAGCGTATTTGAGGTTTTGTTCAACACTGACACATAAATTGAAATCTTGAAGAAAGCTTACAAAACAGCTTATATTTTACCTAAGGTGAGTAAAAGCGATCAGAAACAAAATGGATTTCACCCTTTGCATTGTAAACAGTTGACTGTCTTGAGAATGAGGGATGTTTGGCTGTCTCTCCTTTGGCATCTCCATCCTGATCCTGAAAAGCTTTCCTAAAGTACACAGAAAACACAAGCAAACAAAAAACCCCTATCCAGCTATACATGAGACTTCAAAGTGTTAAAAACCATCCTGCCTTCCATGTCTCATGAGTTTCTGTTCCATTTCTACTTCCCATGTTTTGACAATAGAAATGAGAGGTATACTGTCAGTAGCATTAGCATAAAGATCTAAAGCTAATTCAATATGGATTTTGCACTGCAAATGGCCCTATGGACATGAAAAAAATGGTTCTGCTTGCTTTTTTTCTTGACTGGACTTACACTCTGTTTGGTTAGCCTGAAAGTGAATTAGAGAGTTCTTCCAAGGGAAAAACGACCAAACACGAATTTTTGGTTTCAACTTTTTTTAATAGTAAATGCAGCAATTTGGATATATAGTATACTTTTTACCCTGTCTAGAGTACATTGAAAGAATTATTATGATTTATGAAAGCATTTCAGCTGGTGAAGAAAACAATGCTATAATATGTTAGTTGCTTATTTTGTCGTTCATTAACATGATCACAATAAAGTGTGGATCCTCATATTAAAACACTCTAATTCATGTTAGAGTAGAAATTCATATATTTAACAGTAGTTTGTCATGGAGAGAATTTTATATTTGATTAAAATACCAGAATATGTTTTTTTTAAAAGAAAGCAAGGAACATTGATATACTGAATCTGTGTATCGAACAGTTTCAACACTTTTTAAATACCATCTTGGTGTTAGGAAGGTTGTAATTTGATTTTAGGACTAGGCTTCACATGTTTCCATGAGTTTTTCTTGTAAACACAAATGATATTGTTTGATACTTACTTAGGCAGCAAATACCTGCACCATTTTAACTTATTTTCCAGCCACTAGTGTAATGAGGAGAAGCTGTCTGTGTAAGTCTTTACATTTAATCAAATGTTTTACAGACAAACAAAAGGCAGCATTTACTTAAGGCAAACTAAACAGTGAAATCTTCTTTAAACAAAGGAGTTGTTTACACACGCAGAGCTATTTCAATTAAATTACACTGATTCTGGAGAAATACTGACTTTAAAGACACAAGTTAGTTTCACTCCTGGCTGAGTCACACAGTTTATTTTAGCAGTTTACAATGCAATTTCAACAGGTTTTTTTTCCAGATCGGGGTGATAAGATCAGTGACACTTAAAAAAGTATTTAAAGTGTTACCCTGTATTACACAAATGTTGTCTCCTTTCTCATGAATTGTGGATAAAGTGCCTTTCAGCTAACAAAGATCCAGATTTAATATTTAATTTTTTGGAGGAAGAGTCATAGCACTCTGAAACTCTCCAACACTCCTAGTGACCCTAGAACCAATACCTCACAACACAACCTTATTGGTTTCCATTTTCTGTCTTTTCACTTGGCTTGCCACAGTGATTTCCATGTAGGATTATTTTCACCAAAAAGAAAATAAGATTATGTTAGAAGTCACATTTGAAAGGAGCAGCTTTGTGGCCTGCAGATTTATATGTTGGTTCACGTGACATTCACTCACATAAGGAGGGAATTGTTCTCAGTGTCAGACTGGAGTCAGTCTTGAAACTTACACAAGGCGAGTTGCTCTTTACCTGATTTCACATTTTAAAAGTATATTGAAGACTATCCACACAGTACAGTCCATCTTTCTGAACAGTCTGTGTTGCTGAGACAGTCTGGTATCTGCCTCCTGTTCTCCACCACCTGATTCTTGTTCTTTTCTGCCATTCTGACAGCCTGAAATATCATGTTCTCCCTTGATTATACTGCTGTACATATGTGAACTATAATGGCTGCACAGATATCCTGTATTTTCCATGAGCTACAAGAAGAATACAGTAAGTTGTATTTTTAGTCAGCATGAAGCAGTGGTATTTCATAAAATGCTTCTGAAGATGCACACATAACAGTGTTTACATTGTTTTCTTTCTTTCCTTTTTTTTTTAAATCTATCCCTCTCCTCCCTTTCAAACGGAGGTTTGAAAAGGGGAAAAGAAGAGTGAAGATGTAAGAGAAAGATAAATCTAAAACAAGCTATACTTTGAAATTAACTGGAGGATCCTTTCACATAGAAAATCTCCTAGAAATTGATAGAGGCCTACAGATAGATATCCCGTAGGGAGTAAGGAAAGCCTGTGTGTGTGAGACTCTGTGTCCTACATTGTTATAATGAATCCACATGGCAAATCCTCTTTTCCTCCTTGTTTTCTGCTTCTTCACCCATAGAATTTATTCACAGCATCTCTATCTGGATGTGAAATCCAAGACAGTGACATTGTGAAAAAGTCAGAACAATGGTAAAGTTGGCTTGTTTCATTTATTGCCTTGGAAACCTCCACACGTTTAATTTTCCTCTAAGTGTAAAACACAGAGATGCTTGATACTTAAATGGTTACTGAAATTCCTATAAATACTCAAGATATTTAAACAAATCGAGTCATTCCCCTATCTCCAAAAGTAAATATAAGCAACTAAACAAAGACTATAATATAAAACACACATACAAAAAAGTATTTAATATTTATGTTATTCGATGAATAACATGTTTAGTCTCTCTAGTTTATCTAGTTGCCACATGTTTAGTTTGTTGTTATTTTTAAGTACAAACCAGTATAATTTTATAGAAAGTTGTGCCTTTTTTAGCTCTTATTTTGCAAAGAAGTAAGTACATTCTAAGTATCTTATAGCTGGTAAGATTGGAACAGATTAAGAGTATTATTCTAAATGGAGAAATGGCACAAATTCGTTACCTGCTTTTCTGGCCTAAGAATTTAAACCATCACAGGATAATTTCATCACAGAGAAAAACTTCAAAGAAGAGGATAGTGAGTGCAAGAAGTGAAACAGGAAACAGTAAAGATGCTTTCACTTCAGAAAAAAAAATATATGTATTTTTTGGTAACCCAATTAAAAAACAAAAAACCAAACCAAAACCAAAACAACCTCCTTAAGCCCACCACTTTTTAATCTAAAGTAGAATAAATGGGGTAAATGGATGGAGTCAAGGGAATTATTGATTGCTATAATGAAAAATATGTTTACCATCATCTTATTTGGAGCTCCTTCTGTGCTTAGGAGAATAAAAGCAGAAGCCTATACTGAGATGAATTTTCATGAAAGATTCAGGCAATAGCTCTTAAGCCTTCCAAATGTCATACTTGGACAATTACAAAGTAATAATAGCAATTAGTGACGTCTTCTTTACATTTTGTCTGTTACTATCAAAACTAGCTTGGCTTGTGTCAATGTGGGAAGCAACAACCTAGTAACCATGGCAGGAGCAGCACAAAAATGCTGCTGATCAGCAACTGACTGATGCAGATGTTCTTGTCAGGTATGGCAAAACCTTTCATTCTGATGGTATTCAGAACTGAATGTCAAAATGTTTGGATCAAAATCTTGCTATTTCTGTCATCATTCCAGGAGTGCATTAAGATGAAACCCTCAGCATCTACGATCAGGTTTTCATCTTATTTTCAGGAGCAGCAGCTGCTTATCCTTAGGTATGGAATTATTTAAACTGATCAAACTGTAACTTTCTTGTCTAACATGAAGCAGAGATTTAACAGTCTGTCTCTTCCTAGCCAAAGTTATTACCGATGCTTTGAATTTAAATGATGGTTTATAATTCCCTAGTTTGAGGGGAAGCAAAGGTGGAGGCAGGATGTGGAAGACGTGAGTGTGTGGCACATTCACTGATAGCAAAACATTGCTTTTCTCTGGTGTTATTAAGCACTCCCTTTATGTGCTCAAAATAACAGATACTAAATTGTTCCATAATGAACATACCCCCTCCACTCACTCCCACTCATTTAGGAGATTTTTCAGCCTACCAAAATATCTTGATTGCTAAATTCTTTATTCTAGAGACTTTTTACAAAGTTTTTACAAACACTGGTTTTGGTATTACTTTCACATCTTTCATTTCAAAGTCAGATACTCTGGATCACTCTTGGGTAGGTGGCAGGGGACCAGACTAAAACTAGCAGAATTTCTGATCTACCCAAATGACTTCAACAGTTTTTTCCTTTAAGATAAGCTATTGAAGTGTTACAGGTGATACAGCTTGCATCTTATTAACAGAGACTGCATACTGCTTAGAATAATTTCTTCTTCTTTTTGAAGTCACCTGTCATATAACTCTGAATGTACTAAGCATTTCGACTTGAATCTTGTAAACATAAATGTTAATATTTTGTGGATAAATTATATTTCAGGGCAGTGTCAATGAAACTATAATGATAACTGCTCTGGATACAGAGGCAAGCTAAAGGAATGTAAGAAATGCCACTGCAGTTGAGAATGACACCTATGATTACTCAGCTAGAAGTTGAGTCCCTACAGTGATGCCATTGGTGGTAATGACTTCGTGGATGGAGGCTGAAACATCAGGTGTATTCAGGGTGAGTTTACATGGCTCAAATTTATCTACTCTTAAAAGGTTAATCTTATTTTTTGTATCAGTGCTTCACAGACTATGACACTTTGTTTAGTGCTTTTATTAATGAATTTGAAGTTTAGTCTAGGAGTAGGAGTTTAAATCCATAGATCTATTAAAATCATTAGAATTGTGCATACTTACAGCTGTTTAAGAATACAATTAAGAATTTATGTGACAAATATTTACAGATAATAGATAAAAGGGTATGCATTTTACCTATTTTCCTAAAAACTATGAATACAGAAAAATAATAAATTTTTTGCACATGCTTTAAATGTAGGAAGCCTTGCAATACATAGGATTATATTATGATGCACGTGTGACTTGCTATTCTGCTAATACAAATAAAATATTTTTTCAGATGTTAGAGCACGCCATGTACTTAAAGTTTCATGTTTTTATAGAAATCATGACTATAATGCTTCAATTACATATCTTAGACTTGAAAAGTTGGAATTTATTTGAAGAAGTATTAGAGAGAGTTTAAGGTCACTACCTTTGGTACGTTATATGTCAGTAAAACAGGTATCTACAGAACCTTTGAAATTCAGAGGTCTAGTTCAAAATTACTTTTTAGGAATGTTTTAATCTGGGGAGGGGGAGGAGTTCTCTCAGATCAATTAAATCACCCTTGCACAGCTGCGTAGTTTCAGCCTACAGAACACCCCCCCTTGTATTTATCGGAGATATACTGAATAAGTTTTAATTAATCCTATTCAGGAGGCACTCCTTTTATATTGCCCTCTGTATCCTACTTCTCTTCACTTTTTTTTACAAGCATATTCAGTCCCCTCTTCCATATGCTCTGCTACCCCCTATGAGAGACTAATTCTTCATTCTCCCAACATCATAAAGGCCTCACTGATGTATGCAAATTACAACCTTCCTAGCTGCTTCGTAAGATTCCTATCCCTGTATTCATCCTTTAGCCTCCACAGTAACATTATGAGTATTTTCAGAACCAGGGAAAGGACAAACCATTTACTGCCTACATTTAGTAGAGTGCAACCCTTGGGTTCTTCCTGACTTCTTTTAATAGCATTGCAGAAATAAAAGCAGCTACAGAGTGTGATACCAGCAATGTAAACTTGGTAGGGCATAACCCAACATTCGGAACTCACCGAGTCCCAATAGCCAATTTATTTTCAAATTAATAAATAATAAATTGATGTTCTCTACTATACCAGTGAACTGTAAAAATAATAAAATGGTTTTGATAAGAATATCTTTGCAACAAATCCCAATATCCTAACATAAACAATATCTTAAAGCCACCATTTGTTTCAAATATTACACAAATCTACCAAAACCATGAAAGATACACAGCATCTTTCTCATAATAAATTTGTCCTCTTTACAGTTTAGAGTCAGTTTCAAATTAGGAATGTAATATTTTGTCAATAATCAATTTTTTTTTGAGTGCATTCACACGAATTCTTTTCAAAAGCAACAGTTCTTCCCAGTAACTTTCTCCTGAACTTTTAGCCCTTTAAGGTTAGCATTCAGGAAGCTCAGCTGCTGTCTAACAAACTTAATTAATCAAAAAGTCATTTCCGAGCTGTAACTATGAGTAAAAGTGCTTCAAGTGTGCTAGCAAGCCTACAAGTTAATCAAAATGCTAATGCAGTACAAATTAAAGTTGTGATTAACATTTCACAGTAGCTGCTTAAGTGAATTGATCACACAAATGGGTTAAGCATTACTCATTTCCTCCAGCCCCAACTGGGAAAAGGTTTGTCATGGGTGGGGGAGGGATTATGCACAAGCAGCACCAAATCATCCCTAAACCGTCACCAAGACGCTTCCATACACCAGACCGCTGATTATCCACAGCAAGCAAAACTCCAACGCCACAAAGGTAACCCTCCCTTCTCTTACATATATACCTACACAACACAAGTAGGCAGCAATTCCAGCCCAACACGTTCAGGTACTTTCCCTACAAAGTGCTCCATTGATGTTTAGTATCGATAAGTGAGCACCGCCACACAGTATAAGCGCTACAGGATTTTTTGATTATTCTATTATTTCCACACTCCTAATGTGGAGTAATAGCCATACAGCCATGAAAGCAGCCAGTATTTAAGTAAAATTGCAAACATTGTGCTATCACTGGAATATTACTGCATACACAAAGAATATGTGTAGTAGCTCAAGAGATGTGGCCTCTGCTCTTCACTTGTTTCTGAGTAATCCTCTGCATTCTCAAGTTAATTTGATTCTCTTCCCTTCGTTCAGTAAAGCTGCTCATTTATTTATAGTTGCCAATGCAACCATCACACAAAAGCTCTTTCCCTGGACACTTTGGATAAATCTTACATATACAACTGTAAAATAGGCCTTTCCTGTAACTCCCACCACCTGCCAGCAAGCAGTTGGCATACCTGCACTACCAACAGGCAATATATGAGCTCGAACCACTCTTAGGATCTTTGAAAACTTCTCCACTTCCTCATAAGCAGAAAAACAAAAGATCCAAGGGACACGGCTCTCCAAACCAATCGTTTTAGTGGCTGTTCTGTTGAACTGAGGAGGTTTAGGGAGGATGAGAAGTGCAGAGCTGAAGGACATTTCCTTTGAGTACCAAAATGGCAACATGGGCTCCTTTGCCTTTGCATGGCCAGAGGTACCTTTTGGGTACTATTGCTCCTTCTGAGGGGCCACCACCACCCACCCAGCACAGCCTGCAGTTTAGTACAGTACGTATTTCATACATAAGATAGCTCTTAGCTGAATTGGGCAGCATATTTGTGCAATATTCGACAACTCTGAACATGTACCACAAAGAACTATAGCAAAAGCTGCAGTTTAATGACCAGAAGCGACTTACTTACTTTAACTGTTTTAGAATGGGCAAAGCAGTATTATACACATCACCATCTAGCTACGGAAAGACAGCACTTAACTCAAAGAGTATTTTTCTTTCCTGTCAAAATTAGATTCTCCAGAGGAGTAACATCATGGGGAAAGACAGGGCATCAGTGACAGCATTACAAGGTCCTCATTACAGGGATAGGCATGTTTCCCATGCAGACTAGTCTTTCTCCTGCAGTTTGGAATCTGTTTTCATGTCCATCTTCTCTCAGTGCCCAGCTACCCTGCTGAGATGTGTTTAACACATCCATAGGTAAACACTTCTCAAAGGTTAGGGCTGAGCTCCATGGCAGTTCTACTCCTGGCAATTTTAAAATATTTTATCAACGATTATACTACAAGTGGAGGCTTGTGGCCAATCCCAATGCAAAGCCAGCAACTGTCACATTATTTCTGAGAAGAGACTGCCCTGCTGAATCTGTGAGCGACAGTATTACTGCCTCAATTATCCATTTCAATTAATGCAAATATAGGCAATAGTCTTAGAATAGCAGAGTAAGAACTGATCGCTGAATACACAGTCACAAAATATAAGGCTTGACAAAGGAAGTAAAAAAAGAGATTAGATTTAGCTTCATGTATCTTAAATAAGATAGGAAAAAAAGGTGGAGTATTGTCTTTACAATAATAATTATATTTTATAAAAATGTTAGAAAAATCATTTCACTAGAATTTTTATTATTTAATGTTCATTCTCCTGAAAGAAATGGAGAAATGTTTGATTTTGAGAAGCTACTGCAGTGTTCAGCACCATCTTAATGACACCTCTAGCTTTTCTCAGTAAAAATAACAGAGAGTGCTAGGCTTGAAGAGAATATATTGTCTATTGTAACTGTACTAGAGGTATCTGAGGCAAATAAAAATTAAATGAGTTGGTCAAGGTCACATAGGAAGTTGTGGCAGTTTTTTTTGATCCATGGGAACCTTCTGTGCTTTATCTATGAGAGCCTGTCACTGATAACAAACTAGATTTTAACTTGAGGTTTTCAGTGTAGAGCAGGGGCGTTCCTTCAGCTTAGTCAATGCCTCAGTGGCCATTCATTACAGAGATGGGAGTGGGAGCAGATAGGCATTCACATTCCAAAAGGTTATATATTGCTATTCCCCATATTTCTGCAGTAAAGGGAAAAAATTCTGCATTTCATCCTGGGTATATAAATACTAAATTTTATCTTGCTACAATGAATTTCACTTATATTTAACAAACGCTAACCATAGAAAAACTTTATTGAATATATGTCTTCCTTTTTTTATGTTAAAAATTACATTCTCCTATTAAGCCAGCACTGTAACTCCTCAAATTCTGTTAAATGCTAATGAGTTCAATATTTCATCATAAGTATAAACAACAGAATCTTAACGTAGAGCCAAAAGTTTTAGGACATTCAAGGAAAAAATAATTTAAAAGTTGTCGCATAATTTTTTCATTAAAAGATAGTGGAATCTTACCTGGAATCCAGCAGCTACATTTACCTAAGTAATGCTGTTAACATGGTTTTCTGCTGGACCGGTAACTGTACTCACCCTAAAGTCACTAGTGATGAAAAAGCCCAGAAGATATTGGAGGAATGGAAGGGAGAATGAGACGTGCGAGAAAGGAAAGGAGCCATGGGAGGAGGGAAGGCTGATTCAGGTGAAAGACACCACAGAAGATTGGAGAAGTTTAATAGTTTGTGATGGAAAGAGGCTTGCTTACGTATCATGGCTACAGATGGCAAATCTGCACTGCAGGGGACCTGGGATAAAGGCCTGCTGTACAATCACCTATAAAAGCTCTTTGAAAGATCTTTCTTGCAACAGCAAAGCAGTGTGTTTCAGTGACATGCGAAGTCTGTTATTCACATACCCACCAATAAAATAACAGTTTACGTTCAGGTCACAATTTGAAGGTTAGCTGTACAACTTCAACACTAAAATAATTTATAAGTAAGTGAACAAAAATTCAACGTAACTCAAAAACCAATTCCCTCCTCGCTGCTGTATTAAACGTTTGACGATGCGTAAGCGTGTGTTCACACGTGCAGAGAACAACACCCACCGAATCTGTTCATCAGTGGATCCTTCCATGCTTCAGTTCCTTTTCTCATAACTAACATCTTTTTTTCTACCTCTGCTGACCCAGAGTTCATCAGCAGGTCAGTGCTAAGGAAAAAGGTAACAACCAGAATTGAAAGTGTAACCCTGTCTATTGCTTAGATTCTGGGAACTTTAACCTCCGTTTGGAAAGCGTGACTAATACGATGGAACCAATAATCTCCCGAGAGATGTAAACCATGTGCCAACTTTAAAATACAAAAGTGCTTGCATGTTTTTTTCTTGTTTTTTTTAAAAAAGGTTGGTTTTGTTTTTTTTTTTAAGACGACTGTATATATGACATCATGTAGTAGTTAACCAAAGTTTGGACTGCCAAGGCATAGTATGGAATGGCATTTTACTGAACTCTACTTCAGTTTAAAGGAACTGTGGAATATTTTGGAGTTTTTTCTTCTAAGTGATTATTGTTCCTGAAATACATATGATGCAGTAGCAGGATTAAGAAAATACATCCTTAGCAAAACAGAACAAACATTCAGCAAAATATTTACTGAAAATAGTATTTAATTTACATTTTCCCCAAATATGTAATCACCCCCCAAATGCTTACTCCACAAACATCTAAATGAACTTTAAGTATGTAATTTCTTTGAAAAAAAAGGTGAATTTTCTCACCTGAGCAAGTGATGCTTTTCTCTGTTAATAACTGAATATATGGAATAGCTGTTTCTACACTTTCAGCATCATGATTTTATTGATTTGAAATATTTGAAATAGACTAGCATCCAAGCACTGCTGGTTGCCAAGGTTAGGACTGCGTAGCAGTAACATCTGTGGCATTATTTGCTTCTTACTTTCCCTAATTTCAGTTTTGCTTCATTTGATATTTTGGTTTTAAGCTTGTTTTTATTAGAGTAAGGTTGAGCTTTATCCAAATTGCTGGACACTAAATTGCCCACAGTATTTTCTCTGTCCAGACCACTGATTAATGGTTTCTCATAGAGCAGTTTACAAACTGCCAGGCTTGACACAATGATGTTTGCAGTTACCATATTGCCAACAGGCTTCAAACAAGAGCAAAGCTTCTGTCTGATAGCTGACAAATAGATCACTGAGGATATTAAAATTTGAGCAAACAAAAACTGTAGGAAGAAAGAAGTATTGGCTCTATTTTACAGATATTGAACTCACAAACACAAAAAGAGTGGTTTGTTGAAGGCTGCCTGATCTTCAAGAACCTGTGAATGAATTCTTGTGCAGTTCTGCTAAAGAGAATAACTCTTTCCAGGAGATTCAGAGGGTCGGTTGCTTCCTGTGACAGCTAGAGCTCACCTTTCCTGCTGTAAGTGTAACTGAGCTTTTCAGATACAGCAGCACTCTATCCCAAACTCCAATTGCTGCT
The DNA here is from genome assembly GCA_013398955.1 of Callaeas wilsoni. NCBI lineage: Eukaryota > Metazoa > Chordata > Aves > Passeriformes > Callaeidae > Callaeas > Callaeas wilsoni. The sequence goes on along the minus strand of VWPU01002122.1, from coordinate 233,985 downwards.
TCAAAATTCTTTTGAGGTGGCAGCTGTGCATGTGATTGCTTGTTAACAGTACTCTCCATGGTCGGTTTAGTTTCTGTGGGCTGCAACTGCAGTACAACTGTAAAAATTCACAAGTCTCCAGGCTGAGTTTAAAATCTGCATTTGAAAATGTGTTCTTTGTGATAATTGGGACGTAGAAGATGTATCTTTACACTAGCTACAGAAGCTTAGAGAAAACCTCCGCATCTCATCCCAAATCACATTTCAAAACACGTTATATTTGTGCTTGGGAGTGACTATAGTGCTTTTGGGTGCTAGAAAAGTAGAAGTACCCCAGGGAGACAGGTTCTTGGGGGTCAGCATAACAATCTCCAGGGACCACAACCATGCCAGAATGACTCTCTCATACAACATTCCACAACACAGAGATAGAAAGCTGTTGCACAGAAAGCAGAGGTGACCCTATGGCAATAGATGCCTCCAGTCAGAGCACCACTGTCTTTTACTCTAAGTTTGTTTACCTCCAGTTCTGTAAAGTGGGAACCATTACGGGCATCTAATTCCTACCTAAACAAGGTGTTATAATATCATGTGGTACCAGCTCTCTGCAAGATTACAAGGAATCTTCAGATTCTTCCATATTCAAAATATGACAACACTCTAACAATAAACAGTAAACCAACAAGGGTTGTATACTGAAATGCATCATGATACCTGGCATATTCTGACTGCTTGGTCCAGCACCGTCTTTGTATCAGTTGCATAATCTGGACAAGGCAGCATGGCACGACTGAAGTGGGCTTGCAGCAAGAGGTGTGTTTTTGTGTGTGAACTGTCAAATGAATGGGGATTGACTTCAATTGGAAGGTGTTTGGCCAGTTCGCTGTTCATCTGATCTTCATTATGTCTCACAGGCAGATCTGAGTACTCGTCAGCATTCTAAAAAAAAAATTATTAATCATTGTAATTAACTTCAGAATAACTATTACTGCTTGCTGAGGCATTAAAAGTATATGCATTTAATTTATTACAGATAGATTTCACCACAAAACCAGCAGCATTTACATGTTTAGAAGGTGTACTTATTTATCAAAATCACACACACTAAACAATAACTAATATAATATTCTCAAATATTCACACAGTTATAGATTTTAAACTTTTTTTCTTCCACATAGCTGACTTTAACATTAGAGAAGAGGAAAATAAATGCAATGAAATAAATATATTCATTGGATGGATTCAGTAGAAGATGACACACAGGTATCCCACCTCATTGGTTCTCAAAAACATTGTAAGGTTAGCTATAAAGAAGTCAGTAACTCGTATATTCAGTTTTCAGATTTTAAGTTTTTCTCTTGGTATTCAAAACCCAGTAGCTTTGAAATAGTTCTTATAAGGTATTTTTTCAAATATTTTTTTCAATATTTTGAGCAGTGTCTAAGCAACTGATGATGAATGATCAAAACAAAGCACAAAATTTTAAGTAGGCGCTGAAAACATTCTCTGTGCTCCAGAGTGGGACTAATGCTATTCATGCCAAAATGAAAGCTGTGTAAGAACTTTCTCACTGTTGCAAAAAGGAGCTGCCCATCAGCATGTAATCTAAATGTAGTTATAAGTAGCAACATCATAGCAGCTGAGAGGAGCAAGTACAACTGTTTTGACATCTCAGGCAGAGATGTCAATTCTCCTGTTTGGGAAATCCACTGTCTTTGAAAAAAAGTTCAACAAAAACATTCTAAGAACTATAATTTAGGCTGAAGAGTCAGCTTTGTGACTTAATTGGCAATTTTTTCCTCCACAAAATCCTCTTCTGCATGTACGTGTGTACATATTGTTTGGAATGAGAACGATCTTTCTAAAGCATAAAACTTGCAAGTAAGGCAAGAGTTTTATAATATGGGATATCTTTTCCATCCGTAATTTAAGAGAGTGTATTTCTTTTGTCATAAAAGAAAAAGTCATTTGGGGAGCCTGAAGGGCAATGTCTTCGAAACTACAGGCTTAGCACAGACCATTAAATTAAAGTGTTCAGGGTTTTATATTCCTCTTAAACTATAGATTCAATATTTTGCATTTTAGTCTTCCATTTGGTCAGATTTCCTGCAAATCCATATTAATGAAATATTCACAACAGTAACCAGTGAAGAGTGAGGTAAAGAAAAATGGCAATTTTAGAATACCTAATTGAACTACCTAATTGACTTAGAAAGAACCATATCCCCTCATTAATATCCTAAGACACAGAACCTTTTCTGACACTTCCTAAAAGCAGCTAGATAGCTGGTTTTTGCCTCCTTGAAAACTGACTGCACAACATTTTCTATTTTCCTTAATGGTGCAAGGAAACGATGTCCAAACTGTGATATCAGTGTAAAAGGAATGATAACCATTAGACAAATTAAGGTTTGGAAAGAAAATCAGAATGTCATTACTTTATTTCATATCTCAACTGCAGATTAGAAGTGAAGACTGAATAAAGACAACTGCTGCTTAATCCTGGATGTCTCTGCTAGATCTCTTGTGAAAACTGTGGTCATTTATTCTCTGAACCTAAGGTCACAATCTTTTTAAGCCCTATAGAAGGCTGCATGTTTGCTTCACTCTTTTTATTTAACTGGCTTCTCCTTCAAAGATATTTTAAAGAATATTTACCAAGGAGATTTCTTACTTAGTTTTGCTTTGCAGTTTAAAGTAGCAGAAAGAAGGAGGATCAGTCAAGTCAGTCCAGACCAACTGGTAACCCTGAAAATGCATTTTCCCTAATTCTTCCCCAGCACATGTTTTATTTACATCCAAAACACTCCTCTTATTTTAAACAACTTGCCTACTTAATTTCCTGTTTGTGATCATTGACTGTAAGTAAGTGAGGTTCATTTTCTTATCTGCATCATGTAGGTAATTAAAGGAAATTGAGAATGGGTAGTGAAGCTTTTATACAACTGAGAATGAAGCTGAATGGAGGGCACTGAGGTCAGCAGAGTCCATTATATTTTTATGTGAGAGGCCGGTATGTCTGCCCTGTCCTTGTTTGCTTAGTGTAGGCTGGACAGACTACTAACTGCAAATCTGTTTCTCTGATTTGCCCAGCTGTCCTTGAATAAAGACATCTTCCATTGCAAAACGTTAAATGACAGTGATTGACAACTTTGTGATGAACTCTGCTTGTAACCCCCTGCTACTGTTTTCAGGTTGCATAAGAAAAGACAGAATAAAGAAACATCCTTTGTAATCACCTCAAATGGGCCCTGCTGTTCACTCAATATTTTTTCATTTTAGTTTTCCTTTTCATTGCAAATCTCAATCTGTTCTGTGAAGGCTGTAGCTTCAACTATTCCACAAGATATAATATATATTGTTTTAGTACATAATATCTGAACACCATTCTTACTTCCATGGGTGAGGAAACCGATCAAATTACATATCAATCATTAATCTTCATTCTAAAGCCAAGAAACTTAATACGAGCTTCATAGTTAAACCACAAAGCACTGCTGTGCATTTTTCACTTTTTCTCCTCTTAAATCAGAGCTGTTGCAGCTCATGTGCAAATAATATGTTTACAAGCACCTACACAGTTAAGCATAACTTGGAGTATACCAGGAGATAACCAGGAATCTTAGCTACAGGTTCTGCAGCTGTGCATTTGGTAGTCATGTCACATCCCTCTCGCCTACATTTCTGTGATGGACTTTCCCAATAATGTCTCCTTTTGGGCATTAGAGACTGCTGCATCATTTCAAGGGTGTAGGAGTCATCTCAGACTCACACTTCGACTTGCATGTGATACAGGGTGGTCATATAGGAGGCAGTAACTTGCACTGCCGGTGAGAAATGTCGCACACAGACCCGCATAAACTCAACAGTTACATTTTACAAGGCCAAAGGGCTGTTCTGGTAATTGAATTCTGCTTCCTGCATAACAGCAGCCACAGAATCATCTTAAAGTCCTGTCTGCAACATCATGCTCCAAATATGCAGCTTACCATCACCCTTTATTTGAACTGTTAGAATAGTTCTAAAAGGAAACAACTCATCCTATTTTAAAATATATCTTTTGCAGTTTTGTGGTACTATCAGGCATTTGAGGAGTCAGACCAAACTAAAATTTAAATAAGGTATCCAACATGGTGAGTATTGTGCTCCGCAGAGTCCATAGATGTTCTTTCTACCCACAAAACCTGTAACTTTGGCTGAAGTTACTGATTTATAATGAGAGTTGAATTATAAACTTATACCACATGTAGATTTAAAAAAATTTAAATTTCAAGTAAATACATCCTGCCACCTTGTCCACAGGAGAGAAGAGGATACTTGTGAACCACAGACAGAAATGGAGTCAAGGTGAGCTACTAAAGTAAACTTGAATATTTTAAGTTAAGTTCAGTCATGGGAACAGTAAAACTTATAAAGTTAATGAGTTCTAGACTTTAAAGAGCAGTTGATTAATTTGTAACAATGAGGGTCTAAACCAAACCAAAAATAGTTTCTCACATTCCAGAGTTGAATCAGTAGTCTTTTCTTTAGCAATGTTATTGAAACTGCCTTAGAATTGACTGACTGTCTGTAGGTTCCTTTCCCTTATATAGATACTGTGAACCCTATCACATCATCTTTTTAACTTTAATTAACATGCAACTTATTTTGCTCTCTTTCAAGTTTCTGATGTAAAAAAACAAGGGAAAAGAAAGAAAAGAAACAAGGGAAAAGCATTATTAGAACATTTTGCTATAAAAATAAACAGTTGTTAAGCTAAAGTATAAAAAAATCTTGCAGCAGACTAGTGCTAAAATTAAATACTAACATAAAAAGTGAAAAAAACCGAGGATCATTTTTAGCTAGTACAGTAATTCCATTCTCTTTACCTGAAAACTTGTTTTAAATTACATAAACTTCTCTAATAGTCTAAGTACATGCTGAAGGACTGGAAAAATCATACATTTGTATGAATAGAATGAATAACCTGCAATAAATAAATGTGGGTGGTTTTTCCAGCTGTTCTGCAATTAACACTAATAATGCATTATGAATTTTAGTTCTCTCCTACCAGAAGTACTATATAATTGGCTCTTGTCTTTTGGTCCATTGTACAAAGTGATAGAGAGTATTCTAGTGCAGCATCCAGACCTGCCACATTGTGCCACATTGTATAGGAAGCAGCTGGAATACAAAATTTGAAGCAACCTGCACTTGTCCTCATTTAGCTGATATCTACTTACCCCTAATACAGGATAGGCAAAAGAAGCATGGTCAAAATAGAGAAATAAGAAGGACTGATAAGTTGTGAGTAGCTAAGTAACATCTCTTATAACAGAGTCACAAATTCTAAATTTTTCTTTGAGGATACTTGAGCTTGTGTACTTAAAACCATTTGGAATGATTTCCATTTTTTTATATATATGTGTATATGTGACCACTCGTGCTGACAGAAATCTCATTTGATCCTGTTACCTATATCAAAAGGAAAATTTAAAAAAATTGGTTAACTAAAGTTCCCAAGCTAATCTTCCTTTGCCCATGATCTTCCCAAGAGCAAAAGACCATATTATGTGACAAAGGAATGGCACAACCGTATACTATGAAAATTATTTAAATTAACCAACATATCTATAGTATATTTTATTGTCACATTTTCGAGTGTGAGTTTGATTTATAAGGAAAGACATTACATTTACACAGATGTATCCTGACAGGCAGCTACAAGATAATCAAGCTTACATTTATGTTCAGAAAACTAATTAAGATGAGGAAACATATGCTTTAAAAAAGATGGAAAAAACTAAAACAAACAAACAAACAAAACTAACTTGAAAGTGATTTTTCAGCTCATACCAAAAAGTAAAATAGATAGACAAACAGAATTGGAGAGGTACTTGCTAGAATTACTGCTCTGAAAAGTTTATCTTTGTTACCGATTCCATTATAAACTCCTATTTTGGGAAATTTATTGGTAGCCTATAAATGTAAGCATTTTGGCCTCAGTGTTATGAGACATAATTTAAAGTTCCAAATGTTTAGATGTTTTTTTATTCTTAGATATAAAAGGTCTAGGACAATATTCCAGTTAAAAGACACTTACAAACATATGTTACTAGTTATAAGTTTTAAGAACAAACATGATGTGTTTTCAAAATTCATATTATAGACTAAAACAGAAAAAAAAATTAATTTCTACCAGTTCACTCTGTTTTACCCATGTAAAAATAAACTTTTAAGACAAACTTTGTAGAAGAAGCTCTCCAGATTTTCAGGGCAGCCTGGCAGGCTCTGTTAAACCACAGAGCAGGCTGAGGTTTTGTAGAGATCTTAAAAAATGGCTAACATGGTTCAAAAGAAGACAACAACACTTTCCTGGCAAGATTAAAATATATTTGCTACATGATACTGCCATTCATCACAGACACCATGTTTACAAATAAGCTCCTTGTCTTCATATAGTGTACAACACCTCCCCATCAAGCGCACGTGGATGTGGCAGTGCCATCAAACTGCACCCGGCACATCAGAGCCAACCCTGCAGTGCAGCTCCTTCCCCTCGGGGGCCTTCCCACGCCTTCTTTCCAGGCTTGGTGGCTGTCAGGGAGGAAAGGCAGAAAGCAGAGCCCTGTGCCAGCCCTGAGCCACAGGGCACAGAGGAGTCAGAGCCACAGCTTCCAGGCTGCAGCTGTCCCTGCCTGTGGGAAAGCGGGTCCCTCTTGGGCACTGGGGACTTTCATTGGGGACTCTCGCTGCCCTAACCCTCCACTCCAGCTTAGGTTATAGGAAAATGTTCCAGTCACTTTTTAAACACCTCATCAGACTGCTCTTCACCCTCTGCTTCTGGAAAAATGACAGGAGGGAAATGGATGTATATGATGGAGAGCATTGTCCAAAGAAAAGACCTGCTTAGTAGCTTCTAAAACAAATAGAAGTTTTTAAATTTATTATCTAATTAGTGTTTAAAGCACTTTTAGAGATAATAGAAAAAAAAAAGAAGTAGTATGAATTCAAAGTATAACATTAACCCAATTAACTGGGTAAGAGCAAAACAGCAAGGCTGGGCTACCCCGGGCTCTGTCTCTAGATTTAAGACTGACCAGAGCAAACACTGTAAATTTCCAGTTGGACGCGAGAAGTTGAAGAGAGAAAGTTGTAAACCCATCAACATGCAATTATGCAAATCTACTATGTTTTAAACATTAATTTGTAACTATCATTCAGTATTTAAAATGGGCCCAATTCCACCATGGGACCTACAAACATACTAGCTGAAAGTTCTTACAATTCTTATAAACGTCTCATGTTAGTGATCAGAGAAATTAATTATTAATTAATATATTCATATGTTAATATGTCAATACAGTAATTGTATTCTCAGACTTTTAACTTGGAATAGACAAGTGCTTGATTTTTGCTTTTAAATAGCTGCATATGATAAACACCACAAATTTTACAATTACGGACATCATAAAAAGTACACCCTAGGGCAATGAAACAGTTGAGTGATCACTTAAAAACACCCTAAAGGGTTTAGATTTCACAAGTTCACCTCTTACTTAAAACATCCAAACTACAAACTACTGATGACATTCCTGATGACCAGGGGTCAGTATTCTGAAAGACCTTTGCCACTGCGCACAGAGCAATAGGAGGTCAGCAATATTAGCTACCAGTAGCAGAGAGTGACCTGGCAGATCTGGGAACTTCTGAACTACAAAGTTAAATTACAGACCTCTGCCTCAGCGTGGAGTTGATAAAAGAATATGCAAGCATGCTGGCATACAGGAGAGGGAGGATTATTATAAATTAACAATGATTTGACATGGGAAAGAAGCTTTTAGGACTTCTATACCAATTCGAAAGTTGATTTTCCTTTTTTTCCTCTAGTTTCCTAAGCATATTAGAGAAGCTGAGTTTCAGTGTAGGGGAAGATACAGTAATAGATAATATAATCACTGTAATTGTTTTACTAAATGTTAAAAAATATAGAACCATTCTATTTCAGGAAATTTTCCTAGTTAAAGTTACACACTTTACTAAAACATTACTACAAGGAATGAATTCATGATTTTAAGTCCTACCTCTCACGATCCATATTTCATTAAGGTTATGATTACAGCCATAATTCAGTGCTACTTTTTCTGGCCAGTCCTAATAAAACCGGTTCTAAAAATAAATTTTCCCTGAATGTATAGGTACTTTCATAGTTTAAAGCCTGTACAAATTTTATAGATGTGGCTTTAGTTCGCTGTTAGGTTTTTAAGTTAAATTATTGCTTATAAGCATTCCTGTAATACTTGCATAGTTTACAAAAAAATAAATGCTAAAGAAGACTAAATTAGGACAAAAATAAGAGCAAACATCTGGTACTGAATACACATTACCTAAAATAAGATACTTTGACCACAGAAAATAAATATAAATGGAATGGTACAAATTCCATTTATAAAGTGAATTTTCATAATGTGAGAGAATTACTATATTTTATTGCTGTAAATGGTATACTAGAATTTTTGCCTCTCCAAAATACCTGACTTTTCTGATTACTTCTCACAAGAATGCTTTGAACCTGCACATTTTGAATGTGTTATCATTGCTCCATTTTTTAATCTTAAAACCTAGATGGGGCAGTGACCCACAGCTTACTCTCCCTATAATCTCAAGTCGTATTATAGAAAAGATTTAAAACTGACTGGTTTTGGCTGTACTGAAACTAATTGTATTGCACTGCTACAGAAAAGCTTTTCAGTGCATGAACTCAGTAATCTGCTAACATGAAACTGGGAAAGTCTCTCTGACTCTACATTCAAAAGTCTCATTGTCATGAGAACTCTACTTCAGTTCCATTTGGAAGTCTGTCCGCATTGTGAAATTGAGCTTGGCTCAATCAGCTGGCCCAACTACTGATTGAGATGATGATAGCAATAAAAACTGGAATAGTAAATCCTGGCACACAGCTTTCCCCGGGAAAGCGATCAGTCATTTTCCATCTTTGACTTTGATTCTCCATTGGGATCATTCAGTGCAGAGCCCAGACCCAGAGAAGAAGTTAACAGATCTCTGCATTAAGTTAATGCCACTCTGCATGGAGACAGGAGTAAGCACTACTAACTCTTTATGTGAAATGGGGCCGGTACGTACTGTATATGTTAATGGCAAGCTGTAAAAGCTCTGTGTGCTGAAAACCAGATTTCAAATCTGCTGACCTGTGGCAGGTCCCCTAGTGGGGAGCCACAAATGCACACTGCTGGATTAAATTCTGGATCTAGACTACTATGTGACCAGAGACAAAAGGGAATAAAAAGTTCACAGGAGTGAATACCTGTCATCATGTGGTGAAATGAGCAGCAGCCTGTGTTCAAGAGAGGCTCAAGCCCAGAATAACAGAAGAACAATACAAACTGGCAGAAATATACGGGAAACTTGGAAGGTGCCTACATGCACAATGTCTTTTCAGCAAGCCAATGCTACTGGTCTCACTCTGAGCACTTTTAAATGAAAATAGTTTAATATAATAATAAAAAACCACAACTCTAAGACGAAATGACAGCTGTTGCAAGTAAATTTCAATAAGGGTAGTTCCCTGCTGATAAAAACTGGCACATCTCCATTCATTTCAGTGTAACTATGTGGATTAACATTGCCTGAAAATCTGACCCAATGTTTTGAACAACTCAAGAGCTACAAGGAAATACATAGATGGAAGACACTGGTAATTACAAGGGTGAGAAAGAAGGATAATTACTGAGGAAACAAAAAAGTTAGTAAAGGAGAAATACATGAAGTCTATTACACAAATAGACAACTTGTGAGTGTTTTGAGATGCTTGAGTTCTATCAACATTTCTGTTACAAATGAAAACACGTCTGATACAAAGAATAACATGGGAAAAATGCCCTTGTACCACAATGGACCTTAACAGGACATGCCATTACCAAAATAGGATGTACCATGCATTACTAAGGCAAATCTAACCCTTTTTGAATGGCAAATGCTAATTTTTCTTGGTGATTGTCACTGCACACAAATTTGTGATAACATTGTAAACTCAGTGTTCCTACACAGACACGTACCATGTCTTGCCTACATGTAAATAAAGACATTCATCCAAAACACATTGTAAGATCTGTATTAAAAAAAAAAAAGGAATGATAACTGATGATTAAGAGAGTTGAAGATATTTTGCCTCTAGCATAAAGTTTTAAGAACTTCTTTTAAAAGACAAAGAAAACAGAGATTTTCAGGACCAGATGTCTAGGAAGATCCCATTTGGATTTGAGCTACTTAAATTTGCAATCATGTATTTATACATCTAACAGAGCTTCTGTTTCCCCTAGAATCTGAAAATTAACTAGCTTTGTAGCATCTTCCTTGATCTGCCACCCGTGCCCTGAGGATTAGAGACTCCACCTGAGCTTGTTTTACAAGCATAACAGAAAAAATTAATCTCTGCTGGCAGCGATCCCACTGGGATACTGATGAATAATGATATCCCTCTCTTGCTGCCCTCTCAGTCCACTAGAAAAGCCACTCTAACCCAGCAACGTGGAAACCGCTGAAACCATTCCAGCTGTGGATTAGCAGGCAGTCAAGCATCCATCTGTTCTGTGTGAATCAAGAAAAAGCAAACATGCATTCTTATAGCTAAAGAAGTATTAAAAATTAGCATCTTATATGACTGCATATAGTAAATATTAAGACAACCATATACAACAGAAAAAATAATTATACCTCATGTTGTTTACAATTGCTTGTTGCCTTTAGCAAATGATAAACGAGTTGAAATTAATCCCCTTAACCTACAAAATACTGTGCATTCAATGATTTAATATGTTTAAGATAAAATTCCTTAATACTGTATGCATCAGTTGTACCTAAAAATCTTTTGTCAAGAGACATGTATACACCCATTTCGTAAGTGAGCATGGTGACCGCCTGCCAGGAGAAACATTTAAGAGGCCTGTTGTGAGTGGAATTTTAGCCATTTTCTCACCCCGTAAGGTGAGAGGAATAGACTTGAGATATTTTCTCTTTCTGAAAACAAGCAGTTTGAGTAATCTCTGCTAGCCTGCTGCTCTTTTCCACTGGAAGACAGGAAGGGAAGGCGGTGGAAGTGGTTGTTGGAATGTGGGCAACCCAGTCAAATTGGTGATGTCTGATTTGACTCTTCCATGGAAAGAGGACAATGGCCTACTATAAATTAAGGAAAGCTGAATTTGAGCTTTACCCCAGAAAAAAGTACTTATAAAAATGCATATTTTGACAGTTTTCCCATACATCAATTCTAATACTTTGCTTGATGCCTGGCTTACTATTATTAAGTTGCAGAGGCGAAGAAAGTAGGCAACTGTTTGTTCTCTAAAAGCAACCTTCCTATTATACATTAAATTTCCAAATATATATACAATTTTTTCCAAATGCATTCAAATTTTTTCAGATGCTAAGGCCTTTTGGTAGCAAAAATCCCTCTGCAATTTCTTCTAACATTATAGGTAGTATACCTAAGTACCTATGAAATAAAACATCTTGTAAATATTGGGCAAATAATAGGAGAGGCCGATTTCTTAAAAGTTCATCTCTGGTAATACATAACATCAACATTTAAAGTAAAATTCAGCTTCTGAAGCTAGACAGGTTGCATGAGGAAAAAAAAAAGAAAATGAGACAAAGAAAGAATCTAAATGTAAATAGGAAAATACAAGTGTCAGATACTTTGTTAATGACTGATCAGTAATCCTCTTATGTTCTTTTTTTTTTTTAACTACTATGCTAAAGGAACAATATATGCTGGATATCAGTCTTGTACGATGTAATCATTTCAGCCAAACCAATCCTTATCTTGAAGTTTCTGTTCCAATCAGAGAACAAGCTACAATATGTCATCCTCTTTCTTAACAGTTTTACAAGGAATATCTTCTATGCTGAGAGAGAAGAGTATTTTCGTGCCTTTAAACAGCTGTCTGTATGGCCCAGTTGGTGTCACTAAGTGAACTGTATTCTGTGAAAACAAATTCACCAATATGATTGTTAACTGTTATAACTTACAGTACAATTATATAAATCTATCAAAGGCAGAGGCATTATCTAGAAGCCAGTGAAGACAAAAGAACTGCAGGGTGCAGAGGGCCTAAATTTGCCTATGCTGCTTCAATTCCAAATTGGGAGGAAGAAAGCAGGTAGAACTCAAACTGACTTGCTAAGGACAAACTGAGCTTGTAAGACTCCCTGCTGGAGTATTTGGGACATGAGAACACACAGCCATTTATCAAAGCAGCCTTGCAGATTATAAAACATTCAGCTTTACCATAATAAAGATGCTGTTGAGAATTTCAGTTTTGTTTCATGAAACAGAAATGTTTCAACAAATATATTGTATATTTGAAAATATACAGCCATATGACATGACTGCTGTAAAAAGCCATTTAATTTCCTGTATGAATACTTTGCCAAGTAGTGGCTGCATGTACACAACCATGCATAATTTGAAATCTCACATGATGGTGGCTACAATTCTAACTGCCAAGTGGTAAGTAAAAGGTGCTTGTGCTAAAACAAACAGACAAACAAATAAATGGTCCATGGCTGAACTGCCTGTAGCCTTGAGCAGTCAGCTAAACCAACCTTGCTCTCACTGAACTTGCTTCCACCATATGTACCACGGGCAAACACTGATTTGCCACAGACAGCAGCCAGTGTTCACCTTTGCAAGCACCAGACCAGGACAGTACTTTCTGCCTACCTGGCTCTCAAAATGCTTTCCATTGGTATACATGAGTGTTTTGCTGCCATAACTGCATCTTGTTAAAGGAATTTATTTCCTAGTATTTCTGACAGAAACAGTTACGAAAGCAGGTGTTTGAAATGGGGATATAGCCTGAGGCTACTGCTTTCTACTACCGCAGCTATATACACTTTCAAAAGTTTTTCCCTTGGATGTTGCACTGCAATCAAAGCAAATTAAAAAAAAAACTAAAAAACCCCCCTACATTATATCCAAGATAACAGTTCTTGTTTTATGGCCTTTATCATGGGAAATGTTTGTCAGAAACTTTTACCTACAACTTTAAAATAGGTTTTAATTTAACTTCTGTGGGTTATTGAGTCAGTTAGTTTTGTCTTTTTGTTTTTTTTTTTTTTTTTTAAGCTGGTATATAATGACAGCAATTAAATAAGAAGATTGGATGGAGAAAAAAGGAGACCTGTAAATTGGAGGTTAGAAGGTCATGTATACTGGAGATGGGAAGGATTTGTATTTTCTGGTTTTGACTGTAATTGTTTCTTATTGATGCCATAAAAATGGAAGACTTATGCCATGTTGAGTTAGCTGTCACTGGTGGGCATTGTTACCTTGATTTACTAATAGACTGTGCTTTCCTGGAAAGGCAGCCAGCATATTATGCTTTCAAACTAAAACTCAAACAATCATTTGGAAAAAGAAGACCAGGAAGCAGTTGTGTCATGATAGAAAAAATTTACTAAATTCAAGTACTACAGCAGCATTAAAAACTGCTCCATCTACTGGGACTAGAGAAAAATCTAGACTAATTAAATGTGTGAGTATCCATATAAGTACTTTTTCTGCTAAGTACAAGGTATTTTTGAATATACTGGATATAGATGATGCAATTTGGATGCTATTGAAATTCACTGTAGCATTTTGTTTTATTTTCACGAACCCCAACATCATTTTCAAATTTAAACTATTAAACACACTGTGATACCATCTAGATGATTCAAGTGGGAACTGAAGCACAAATGTTTAAACATGTTAAAATCCAGAGAATATGGACTATATAAAAATAAAGTAAATTATCCTGGAAAAGTGTTTAGGATGAAATTTATGCATTGAACAGTCCTTGGTACGGCTTTATTGTAAAGAAAAGATTTAATGGTAAGAGTTAACAGTTTCCTTCTGTTAAAAATATGCAAAAATATTTCTTCTATTACTAAAATATGAATAATGGCTGAGGCCATAGCACCGATGTTCATATTGTTGAGAGTGTACCATAGATGTGAAATTGAACATGGAAGTTCTTTAAAGGCTAGCATGTAACAAATTGCATTCCATCTGATATAAATTTTACATTATAAAATACTTCTATTCTTGACAATGAAATGTCTTATTCAAAAAGAATAACTTAATGAATATAGTTTTGCTGGGCTTTTATGCCTGGAAGAGAATCATAGTAGCACCTTTATTTTCTTCTAAATTAAATGCAAATGTAATTTTACACTAACTGTAAACACTGACTGACTTAGGAAGGGTGATCTGATTTTTTTCTGAAATGTCAAAAGAACGGAAACCCAGTTGTATATAATAACTTGAAAATTCCTAAAAGCAATGTTTCTGCCATGGCTTGCAGGGAAAATATTACATGAAACAGATCACATTATCTTCTTTTTTTGACAGTATTTCTGTAACTCATTAATTCCTCCTTCTCTGGTGTTTAACTGGAGACCTGTTGAAAAGATGGTTTATCACTGAGTTGAAAACCTTTGTGGCCCCTTCATGGGAGACCAAATCAGCAACAGAATCCCGAAACAGAAATAAAATTATTTTAGACTGAGAATGTAAATACTCACAAAGAATTGCATATTTCCCTGGTTAGAACAGGAATTGCCAACAATGATGAAGAGAAAATAAAGCCTCAGGTTAATTGAGTTATCTAGATTCTCATAGTACAAATACCTACCAGGTAATGAAAGACAGATAAGGCATTAATAACCCTACTCATTTGCTATCTATGTATCTTGAATGGAGAGTGCCTGTTTCATGAACCTCCTCCTTATACCTTGCAAACCTGTGACTCCAACAATGACAGATTTTCTGCTGAGTTCCAAATTACTAGTTCAATATAAACCAGTGTAACCATATCAATTTTCAGAAAGAAATATAGGGAAGAGGCATGTGGATACCAAACTTCTATGTCCACGTTTGAATCACAGAAAGACAGACACATATGCCCCACTATAACAAAAATACCATGTCCTCTCTCTAAGCTCTTTTTGAATGAAAAAAACCCTCTCTCTTATAAATACTTTACATGAAAGACAGCAGTAGGCACATGAAAACTAACCACTTCTCTTTTGCAGGCAGAATTACAAAAAAAAGAAATCAGGGACAACATGCAGATAAAACAAGGGATGAAAGATGGTAATGATGTTCTCCCTTTCACTGTCTGGTATGGACAGGCATGACAAATTGTTTGCTCTGTAAATAGGAATATTAACCAGATAACAAGATAAGTGTAGTAACTAATCACCAACGATCATGAAACTAGTGGCTCTAGCTATCACAGCCCTGATCAATCAGAAAGACAGACTTTCTTTCCTCAAGGTACCACAAATCACTGATTTTAAATACATTTGTGCAGAAAAAGACAAGAATTACCCTAAAGTATCTATTATGGTTTTTTACCTAGACCTCTTTTTTAATCTCTGCACCTAACTATCAGAATTAAAGGAAACAGTCTTTAGGCACCTCAGGGAAATCCAGCCTGTCAGTAATAATTCAAGAACACTTTCTCATCAATAATACTTAATGCAAGAAGCACCATAACTCTACAGTGATTAAGCTCATTTGGATTACTACTGTCTGAGCACAGTTAGGAAAGTTTTAAAGAAAGCCCTATGGAAAAACATCAAACACTTTCTCTCAGAAAAAATTACCAGTCCACTAGCACAAGCCAGTGACAAAAATAACTGAAGCTGAAGTTCCACCTGCCAACTGCAAACCTGAGACAGGTCAAACATCTCAGGTACAGATTTACCAAGAGGAGCAGGGAAACCATGAGGGGATTGTTGCCCACCTATTCAAATCACTTATTGCTGTATATTTCCAGCATGAGTGTTGGGCTGTTCCCACATGCCATGCTTCTGTTCATGTTATGAATACTCGACCCCTATACTAGACTGTGAAAAAAAATTCACTTGATCTTGTAAAATGCTGGCAGATGATCAAAATGAAAAGGTAAAATAAAGACAGAGAAAAGAACAGATATTGGAGAAGACTATGAGGAGTCTTCCACTAAGTGGAAACAAATCCTGCTATTATGTGATTTTTTGAGAGATCCACCAACACTAGACACTGGATGACCCACAACTTGATAATTCACTGGTGAACAATCCTGGATTTTGAATACTTCCATTCAGCATGCAAAAATATCAATCTGAAACTCAAAATCCCTTAATCAAACTCGGATTTAACCCCCTTCAGACAATCCTAAATTCCTGAATTCTTGAACAAAATCTTGCTTTTTTCCAAGTTTTTTTAAACAAACTTTTGCTCCTCTCCAAGTTACTTATATATTTGGTATATATATCCCATCTGAAAAATCAAAATCAGGATTTTCTTTCTTCAGATTTTTCACCTCTGACTTCCTTATATACACCAGAAACTTGTAAATGTCTAAAGATTTGAAAGCTTAGGTAAAACTCCAAGAAATAATAAGTGTTACATCTATGGAATCCTGCAGCTGCATGAGAAATGCTTGGATGGTTATTCTTAAAAAACATAGTCCAAAATTTGAAACTTTAAGACTGAGTGATCAGCAGTATAATTACAATTATAATTATTTTAGTAATGGTAACAGGCCTTTTTGTACTATAGCTACAGCTTTCAGTTTCAGCATCATTAAGAGAGTCTTCAAATTACTTTTTAAACATCCTTTTCCCTCAGGATTTTCACTTATACCTAATTAGACTACTTACCCCATGCCATGTAATTCCCTATTGCCAAAACTGCTAAATGCTTCAATAAGAAGGAGGAGGGCAACAGTGGAGGGAGGCAGATGTAATGTCATTGGTTAACAATAGAGGTGTGAAGCAACTGCTGTAATTATAAAACTCATTAATGCGCAGTGTTTAGGGGGAAAAAAAATCCTTGGCAATAACTGTTGAAATGACACTTCTTTTCAACACTACATCAGATTGAAAAAAACTCTTTCATTTTACACCTTCAACAAGACAGAATAGTAGTTCCACTACTAATGATGAGAATCAACATCCACATAAAAACTAAGAACTATCAGCTCTAATGGCATCCAGCACTCATACACTCTTTTCATCTTTAAAATTGATACATGTGGCGCATTTTGACCCCTAAGCAATTTTATTTTTAGTCTCATTCCTCTTAAGATTGTAAATGGATAACTTACAAAACTGTATTTTCAGGAAAAGAAAAATTAGAAATAATTAAAGCACGATTAATGAACTTAAAATTTTACAATCTCTACCCAACATTAGGGTCCTAAGTTTCATCTACAACAGAAATATTTGCCAGTTACTTTTGTGACTCGTGAAGGCACACAGTTCAAATAGGCAAATTCAAACAGGCAGCACTAGCTTCTTCCATCATTCCTCTTCCATATCCTGCTCATCAGCTAAGGCAGTGTTATGAAATGCCATCTCTGCTAATATTCTCAAACTTTCCTTACCCAAATTTGTCTGAAGAAAAAGAAAATCTTGACATTTCTAGGTGCAGAAAATTTTCACTAGAGAGGAGATTTTAAAGAGACAGCAGCTGGAGTAAAGCTCTCTTCTTGAATACTCAACATTGTACTGTTTAACTTCTGTTCACATGTGGGTATTTCTTCTTAAAATTTCAGTTATTTTACATACAGCATATCTAGGTATTGTGGATGATTACCATTTTGAATTCCGCCGAATACACTGAATTTCATTTCATGTAATTGCAATGTTTTCTGACAGCAGAACAACAAATACTGCAGGGTCAGTGATAGCAATTCCCTTATTTAGGCTGTCTAACAGTTTCCATTACAAAAGATTATTGTGGCCTTTATTTCTGAGCTGTAACACTCTGAATGTTTGCAGCAGGTGCTTTAAATTTATCAGGAAGAAAAGTCTCTGTACTAGAAAAGTGGTTTTCCTGGTATCATAAAATGCTGATCAGGTTTTGTTGAGTTGCAAACAGTTGAATAGCACTATTTTAACTTTCCTGTATTTCTCCTCAGAGAAGTTTTGGCAGCCTGCCAAAGCAATGATGAATATAAAAGTAACATGCATAAATACTGTAAGACGGGACTTTAAATTTTGATGCTAACACTTAGAAATCATAATATTACTGAATTTGGGCCACTTGTATAATGTATGTAATGTACCAGAGACTATAGTCGTATGGGAACAGAAATAAGTTTTTCTGGGCAATATTCGGGCACTTCTTGTTTTGAAATACATTTTTACAAGTAGAGTTACAACCATTTTGAAAAAGGAAAATCTGTAGTTATAACTACTTAAGTACTGAAAAAGGAAAATGGAGTAAACCCTGATTCTCTTGTGGTGAGAATGTAATAGTAACACAGTGCATCATACATGGTGTCTTTGGCCTTGCACTGCACTTCTCTGTGAAAGTCTCTAGACTAACTGTGGGAGATGCTGTTATTGCAGGTTATGACCTCAAGGATCGAGAGGTGTCTGGGAGAAGGAAAAGCAGACATTTTAGCAAACAGGTGTTTCCCATATGTTTCCCTTACTTAAAGCTGCTGTATCTTCCAGATTGTCCCAGGACAAAATGATGGTCCTGCTACATATTTAGTGCAAGCAGTCATTCCTATGGCATTTTAGTATTATACTCAACTTAGAAAAGACAAATACCAGATTTGTATCGATTCTGAATGTTACAAAGGGACATAAGAAGAGAAAGAGGTGTATAGACAAATTTTGATGTACTGATAAGATGAAACACTTGAAACATCAAAAATGATTCTGGCATATTTCTCAAAACAATAAAAAATTAAATTACAGATTACTGAAGAAAGGCTTTTCTTTATTCTGTGAGTTTTTTCATATATTTGTCTTTTTAAGAGTAAAAAATATGTATTTTTAAGAAAATATCAGCACTTACTGTCAGAATTAAGAGCAACTCTTCAATATTGCTTTCAGGTTTCAACTGATCCTTGAACATCCCGATAGTTGGATGCTTCAAATAGTAATAGGAGGCAATACGGCCGTACGTCAGGGGTTCAATGCTGCGATTATCCTGTTAGAAGAAGAAGCAAACAGAGCTCCCAAGTGGTTCAATAGAACGTGTTCCTACATAACTGTGAAACATCTTCAGGCTACTTTTAAGAGAGAACACCAAAACCGATTCAGCATCATAATTTAGCCGCAACAGTTCTCAACGTAAGTCTTACAAAGAGCTCCACAGACAAACTCTAACATGTCACATCAAGGAGTATGTATCTTGCTGTTCACAACTTCTAGGGGTGTGCATCCCACTGAATCTTGTCAGGCACAGGTTAGTCTTACCTCCCCAACTTCAATACAGTAGGAGCCTTCCAAATCAAACAGGGATTTCTCAACAAGGCTTGAGAGGTACTTATTCATAGTGTCATGGCTCACATCATCCAGGTTATAGTAACTAGATAAAATGAGAGTAGATGCATTACATGAATATTTTTTACAGTCTGAAGATTTTTAACAACAATGTCTTCTAGGAAAACTTATAAGGCTTCTACAATATACACATGGAACAGCAAATACCCACATTAAACACTTAAACACAGTCCTTTATAAAGATTAACAAGAAATCCATGATTCTCAACTGTTTTGTGGGAGTAACCAACATAAGACAAACATGTCCATATGGAAAGATGGCAATTTGTCCATCTATTAATAGAAAGGTTGATACGAACAGAAGTGGACTGGCTCTATTTTGTTAGCGGGAATATTTTCCTGCTTTCACAGGTACACTTTCCTGATAAGCATGACAGTGAACAAGCAACGCTAACACAAGTAACAGTATTTTAACTTCAAGACAAAGGAAGAATGCCCACCCAGGAGAGCAACTGTCCTTTACATCCTGCAACTCTGAAAGCAAAACTAGGCCTATAGTGACATCTCTTGAAAAAGTAAACTTATACCAATCCAGATGTTGGTGTTTGTTGTTATATTTCTATGATATTTTATTCTCAAAGTTAGAATTGCTAAAAAAAGAAATAGGGTATTTGTTAATCTGGTTACTGTTCACTGTCAGACAAAATATTTAGGTAAACTATATCATCACAATGGCATAGTTCTCTATATGAAGGAAAAGTGTTTATTAAGTGTGTGAAAATATATTTTTTTATGTTAGCATATAAAAAAGACATAGTGACTGAAGTTTGCGCTACTTAACTGTAGAACTCAAGGTGTATTATAAGATTCTACTCATATAAACCAACATAATTTCAGTGAAAACTTTTACTCCAGATAAAAATGCAGCAAGAACTTGTGTCCCTAGATTCAGCAAAGGCATCAGATCAGAAAGTAACAATTAAGTTAAATGAGTAATAAAGAAAAACTGAGCATGCTTAAAAAGCTTTAAAATTTTGAATTTAAGCAGAGTAATTAAACCATGCAATTTCAAAGCAGCATTAAAACAAACATAAAATCTGTTGATTTACCGGATTGTTAAAAAGCAGAATAAAAAAGTTAGTCTTTGCTCATTCAATTCTGTCAAATACTATGGCAGAAATAGACTACTGAGATTGGTGCACAGATTGGTGCTCCTTTGTTCTACCTGCCTGCTTTACTAAAATTTCCTACTGTTACCATGTACTCAGCATTCCTACTTGAAATAACCCCACTGTAATCAACAGCAGGTTCTTTCAGTGCTATTTTGTGCAGGTGAACAACAGGCTGCAAAACAATGCACTGAGATTCATTTAAGCCAATTTTACAAAGTTACAGCTGCACCTGAGTTAGTTTTTTTAACTCCTTTCACAGCCACTGGAAAGGGATATGCACTTGCAGAACGCTATTCATCTGAAGTATTTTAAATATCTGCTTGAGGATGAGGTGAAATGTAATCACTGATTAAAAAAAAGAACTTTAGACAACTAGTTCAGTTGTGGATGGTATATTTGGGCAGATGAATCCAATTCTCTGAGTTAAACTCTGTATGATTTACTGTAATGCTGCTGTTTGCAAATTTCAAAAGATGGAATTACATTTATACATGCTACAAACATCCTTACATAACTGCTTAATTTAAAGAATCTGATTTGCATTATTACTTTTCTAAAAAAAGTTTTTACCATACATCTCCTTAAATAGCAGTAGCATAACCAAAAAAAGCCCAAATGCTAAATAGCAGTATTGTAATTTCTAGATTCTTTCCTCTTGCTATTAGTCCCAAATTAGGGGATTAATCCTCTGAAGCTTTGAATGTTCACTTATAATTGGGTGAAGATGGAGTAAAACAGTACTATCATAAGAAAAAGATTTAAAAAAATGTGTTCTGATAGCAGCCAGCTATATGGGACCACAGCAAAGCATAGATACACGCCAGTGGAGTATTCAACTCCGTGACGTTTTATATGGGTTCATGCTGAGATGATCTGAAATACTTACAACACAACGATTGCCCAAAACAAAACCAAACTAACAGAAATATTTGTATTGACTAAAATGTTTTATATGGTAGACAGCCATATATTATCAGCCTCATGCAAAGAAAACATTTGTAGAAAAATTACTCTAATAGTGTTTTTGATGCAACCTAAATTTCATGAGTGTCTTTTTAAATTAAGTGATATAGTGATAATATAAAATGGTCAAAAATTCTATCTGCCCATTTTATCTGCCTGACATCACCAACCACATTTATTTTCTGGTTATTAGCAGAAATTACTTTGCAAAATTTTGTTTACCTTCTGAAAATAATTGAGCAAATTAGCTAAATCAGTTGTTTAAGGAGGTGAAAAAAATTTTCTATTTTATAGTCCTAAACCACTAATGATTCAGTATTATTTCTCTCTAAATTGAATAGAATACTTCTGAAATGCTTATCATTAAGGCATTTTGTTGTCACAGTGTTCAGACTTCCACCATATAATTTCAGCACCTTTATTAGCAGTACCATAACATTCATGATGAATAGTGATAAAATGAAGAAAGGAACACAGGCAATACACTGAAATTCTTTTCTGAGACTGTAATTTAAGACACGAGTTCAAACAGGTTTTTGCTTTTGTGCTCTAATTTATAGTATTTCACACTGAAGTTATAACCCTACAGGAATTTAGAATACCTTTTAAAAATTTTTGTGAATTTTAAATTTGCTGCTTCTTGGTAATTTTTTGCCAAAGGAGTAAATATGTAGCTGCCTAGCGGAAATAAAACAATGTAAAGAAAAATCTTAAATGGTTTGTAATCTTGAGTGAAGTGGTACCAGTGTGTTTTAACTACTATCTGTAATGAGGCAGATATAATTTTGAGCACACCCACAGGAGCTTCTTGGTCATTCAGCACATTTTCCCCTAATAAAAATCAAAGCCATTCATCTTGAAAGACTGCGTTAAAATCATTAGTGAAAATAGAGGTATTATGACATTAGATTTCAATGCTCAAGAATAAATGCAAGTTGAATTCTGCATGTTGGTATGTTCCAAGTATAAAAACTGCATAATACGTGAGTTCCTCTATGAAACAATATTGCCTAACTATTTAATTACAGATAAAGAATAAAAACAATGCAGTTTCATGCTCACTGCATTGAATCATCTAGTCATTATTTCCCCTTTGCTATAAACAGACAGCCTACCTTTTTATCAGCACACCATTTCATTTATTTCACAGTGAAGCCCGGTTTCACAATAATTGACTTGTCAGAAGCTCTAATTTATGAGGCTGGGCTCTGTAAGCCTTCTCCTATATTGGACTCAACCTGCACACAAGCAGGGTTGAATATTTACAATGCTGTTAACAGGTGCTGAGTTGTTTAATGATTCTAATAGCCAGAAGCGTACTGAGAAAGCCAGCGGGATCACAATTACAGGCTGTTTGAACACAACAATTACTCGTCCCCTGAGAGGTGTGAAAGTCAAAGGCAGTTTTATCCTAACAGCATCTAGCACATGGGCTAGACAGGCTAACTCCCATTAGTAGTCCACAGGGAAAAAGCAGTAACAAACCCCTAGGTATCATAAAAATTTACAAAGTATGTAAAATTTAAACAATCAAAAACTGAAGGAACTTTTTATTGTCCATTAAATAACATATTTAAAATCCCAGAACCTTGTAGAGCTTAGCAAGAACAACAAACTGTGAAACATGAACTTATTTCCCTAATCTAAGGAAGTGTGGAATTTCATCAGCTGAGAGAGACAGAGAGACGTGCAGGAACATAAAATGTAGATGAAGTTACACAAAACATTTAGGATTTAATGTGAATTGTGGCAATCATTTCCTGTTTAGCCTATGTAAACCTGACCTGAGATCTCTCTGGGAAATTTTTCATCAGCCTTGAAATGGTCCTGCTATAACTGTCAATGCTGTGGAGTCATTTGTTACAGCACCATGTTTTTTATGTTCGGATTATACGGTGGTAATAGTGACATACATAATGAAAATCGGTGACAAGAGTCAGCCAAAAATATTAAAGAAGAAACTTGCTAGTCAGTAGGTCTTTTGAAACAAATGCACAAAATGGCGAATCCACAGCATTCACTTGATAGAAAGTGTGCTTTCTGAGATTTTACAGTTCTGAAAGGAGAATTTTGTTATGAACAAGTATGGGGGAGCATAGATAGTAATTTTTTCTAAGTCCCTTTACTGCAGTCATCATTTATATTCACTTTCATCAGCTTCAGCAGCTGCCATCTTCATATAGCACCATGGAAATGGTACAGAGTATATGGCACAACTGATGAACCTTCACAGCCAGAGAGATATGACCCGAAGTACCAACTCACTTCTGTTGTTAAGGCACTACTGACTGACTCTGGGGTCCACGACTGGCTTGCAAAAATGCATTACAGAGTGCACGAATGCTGCAGACAGTAATGTCTTTCTGTATTTTACCTCTAACACGTTTTCTTGCATCCATACATTTGCGTATGCCAGGTGGGATAAACAGATACATTACTATCTTTAATCAAATTTGGTATAGTGTACATTGTGGTTATTTAAGAAGAACAAAATCAAGTTCCATTTCTCTGACATCAGCCAAGTATTTACCCCCATATCAGTGCTTCTAATTATAACATTTGAAGACAGTTTATCTCCCAAGATGTGTTCATGAGAAATGAGAGGTAATAGGCACACATAAATTTGCTCACATATTGGTCCGATTTGTCTTTCTCCTATCATATATTCCAAAAGATAATTTGT
Source organism: Callaeas wilsoni (assembly GCA_013398955.1). Classification (NCBI taxonomy): domain Eukaryota; kingdom Metazoa; phylum Chordata; class Aves; order Passeriformes; family Callaeidae; genus Callaeas; species Callaeas wilsoni. Next base: position 209,913 of record VWPU01002122.1, on the reverse strand, counting down.
ACAGGTAAATCATATCGAAGAGTAGGAAGACAATTATGTGAATTTGCTTTCCGAATGGGGAGATGCAGAGTCTTCAGCTTTGTATTCTCACCTAAGATTGCAGCAGACTGGGAAGCAGGAGGCGGCTCAAACACTTGGCAGCCTGGGGCTTCCCTGTCTGACAGACTCAGCAAATCTTTAGTTGTCTGAATATTGGGTAAAACTACACTGCGAACTACATTCCTGTACTTTTCACATCACTGTGATCCTAATAACTCCAAAGAACAAACTCTTGTTATGAAATTCATAATAATGTCCATAGCTGTCATTTATTAAATATATACATGCATATGTATCTGTACATGCATATAGGTCTAAAAGTCATTGCAAAAGGAAGAGTCCTTTTGCGAAGTCCTTTGTGAAATATCTGTTTACCAACTCAAAATATGGATATTAGTAATCACTGCAGTGCAATACACTTGCACATTCTAGCTTCTGTTAGTTTAGCTGCTGTCAAAGTTTTCCATTTTATCTCTTAATATAGCTAATTTAACTTTCTTCAGTAATCCCCCTTCTAACACAATTCCAAATTAACCCCAAAAATTCTGAATAACTGTGATTTTGTCACCAAAACCCACAGGTATTCCATTCTGAATGACTTCTATCATGACATTACCTGTCATCATAATAGCAGAAAATATACTGAACCAGTATATAACCATAATTTCTATTCAGATGTTTTATTCATATGCTCAGCTAATCATAATGAGAAAAAGAAATTTAAAGTAAAACACAAGTGTATGATGATAAGTGCATCAATCTGAGATTATAATTGATGCCGTATTATTCATTCACTCCAATAAACTTTGTAAAACTGATATCACGTGAAAAAAAACCTTAATAATAATTTTCAGAATGAAATAATAAAATATATTTTCTCAGGTTTTCGCAAGGAATTTACATAAAATCCTGATTTTGTAAGTGTGCACGTGTACACAGATGCACTCTCACATATAAATGCATAAATAGTCACACACATTTTAATAGTGATGTGATGTGTGCTCTCAGGATATCTAAAAACTTAACTTTCCAAATGAAAGCTGATTCTGCTTAACTTTACATATGTTGTAAATTTCTATTTCTCTTTTACTGCACATGTATCTGGAAAATATCATAACCTGATTTACAGAAAATGTTTCTAATAGCCATTTCTCTTTTATAGAAAGTCGCAATTATAATCTTTTATAAGAGTAAAAGAATGAAATAATCAAGGCATTTCAGCCAAGGAATGGAGAGAGATGAGCCTGTCAAAGTAGCCCCTTGCAAAGAACAGGGCACTTTGCTGGTCTGTCTGATATGACCTTGACTAAGAAAGGACATAGCGACCACAGCACTACGTGGAAAGGAGTACACATTGTACTACTTGGCCAAAGTAGTACAGAAACTGTGACTTAACAAGCACATTCAAAAAGCTCTGCAGTTAGGATTAACTGTTTTGAGGGAAGGGAAGAACAGGGAAGAAAGTCTGGATATGGAGACTGAAACAGTTTGATAAACATTTCATTTGGACCACCCCTGTCATTCAAGTGTCGTCTCCTGAACAGGATGAGTGTGACTAGTTGTCATGCATCTGAACAAAACTAGCACTCAGCTATTCTACTTCCCCAAATCAACAACTCAATTACACCTCTTATCTAGACAGTTAAAACCCATTCCAAAGATTTTGAGAGGCACGGGTTCATCAAACATGAAAATTAAAATGGTTTGATGAAAAGGAGCATTTTAACACACAAAGATTTCCTACACCATTAAAACAATCAGCATTACAAGTTTAGCAAACTATCTCAAGTTTGCCAGAAAACCTTTGATGATGACTTCATGTTTAGAAGAAACCTAGATACTTAAAAGAAAAAGATACTTGGATCTCTATCTCACAACAAAGGTAGATTACCATTACTTCAATAGTACAAATTGTAGGCATTCAGTAAGGCATTTACGATACTGGATTGGAAAAGGATGATCCTACATTTGTTTATGCAGCTTTAATATACAAGTAGCTAAAACTGGCAATAAACAAGAATATAAATCTTCTGCATATTCTCTAAGCCCATTATTTTGGGGATTTACAGCATCACAAGCAATGACTTTTATGCCAATAAATCCCAAGGCAATTTACTAATCATGCATATAGGAATTACTTATTCACCACTAAGGTAAAATTACCTGCTGTCTGGAAAATAGTTCTTGTTTCACAGTGGAGAGAAAGTCAACAAAATTGCTTTGGGGCAAGACATGATATAGAACATTTCATCAAGTGACAAGGAATGGGTATTGCGTAACCATCTAAACTAAAAAACAGTAATTGTGCTCCTATTCTTTTGAGAAAAAACCAAAACCTAAAATCTTTGGATTATTAAGGGCCATAAATAGTTTTTGTTTGATAATATCAATTATTTAATATGCTCTTTTATGGCATAGTAAACTCCATTACCCTAATGCAACTTATTCAGAGTTATCTCAGCAATCACAGACTTCTGTTCGTAAAACTCTTCAGTTTTCCTTGGATGTATCTCATTCAAACACTGACCATGCTGGAATTGCTTGCTTGGCTTTCAGGAGGTCTGAAAATACCATAGGTAGTAGGTCCAGGAAAACTGCTAACTAAGTTTAGTAACTTTGGATGAAACTTAATACTATTATCATGTCAAAGAACAGAATGCATGCACATCCCTTACGTTTGTGCTTGGCATCTAGAAATGAGCTCTTCGACAGGGTAAATAATATCCTTAATTTTTCTCCCTGCATGACTAAATAGAGAAGGAATGCTGAGTACCTGCGTGGATAAAGAGCTCAACTTGTCAACTGTTCCAACCCGTATGTGTAGCGTTCCAATGCAAGACTCCAATTTCATTAGAAACTCAGTATCTGTTCCTATCCTGCCATTATGGGCATGACTACTCAAGATCTGTTCATCTTGGTTCTCATTACAAAGACTCTACACCTTATTATGAAATGCTTGTTTTTTTCTTTCCCCCCCCACCCCCCAACTTTATTCCCACAATCTCTCAGAACAGCAGAACTTTTGCTTTGAAGTTGAAATTGTGATAACTCCAGATTTAGCTGTCCATGACAATAAAGCAACTGCAGAGAAAAAATGACCAGCAATCAACATACCAACCTCATACTCAAGTGGAAATCTTCTTTTATATTGGGAAGAGATTGCCTATTAAATCAAACAATATTTCTATATTCTACACTTACCTTTGGCCTATATGTTGTTTCTAAAAAAAATGTACCTACCACAGATACCACATGATCAAAGCTTGCCAAAACCAAATCAACTAAAGCACTTTACCAAAGCAATTCAAGAGCAAAACATTTTAAAGTAATAGTACTTATTCTTCATACTAAAAAAGTATAAAATTTAACATATACAAAATTATAACTTAAGTCTCAGAGGAGAAATACCCTCCCAACTGTATGCATTGTGTTAGCCATCAAGTGAAAAACATGAAAATGCTTACGTTAGTTTACAGTTCTAATGCTCTGCATTTTTTATTTCACAAGAAGATTAGACGGAAATTCTGTTTGTTTTGTGGGAGACTCACAGCACAGGACTAGATGCAGAATTAAAAACTAATAAAGACTTAAAAAGAATTAAAGGAAATTATTTTATCACCAGCAGGCTCCCAGCAGCACTTGCCCATAAAGTACCCAGCAGAAAATCTGGCCAAATGCTAAGGACATTAACATGGTTTCAGAAATACAACACGCTGGAGTACATCAAGAACAATCAAGATCATGTTTCGTGATATAAATGGTTAATTCTTTATTTGCCACATTATTTTAGTGGGTGAATGATCACACAACAGGTAACATACCAGTTACCCAAAACAGTGTTGTGGCAAAGGCGGGCTATATTGGTGGAACAGCTCAGAATGATCTGCATACCAGCTGGAACTAGGCAGGATGATAGCAATCATTGAAAATATTGCACACATGGTTTCACCAGGGTACCCTAATGAAATCAAACTTTATCACAGAGAAACAGCTGATAGTTATTCTCTCATTTATTAAGAAAGTCCAAGTCTTAATAAATTTTCTAAAGAAAACTGGGCAGAACATATCAATGTGGTAGCTAAAAAAAAAGTATTGCATTATAAATGCAATATCTGAAGGAATGTGATAATCTGGAATTTTATTTTGGGGATGCTGATATAGCCCTCTCAATAAGGTTATTTTATTGTTGTAACCAAGCTGTAAAGTTATCTGCCAAAAAATGCATTTATATTTAGAGAAAAAATTATAAAAAATATGTTCACACAAGTTTTAATCCACATGTGGGCCAGTAATGTTCCTACACTGGAGACTGCTAAGTATTCTAGGCTCCAACAGCAGACGGATCACCTTTGGACCAACTCTAACCTCAAGTTACCTTGAGATTAAACTGCATTTATATTGCATACTCACGTTGGGTTCATTATGAGTCGACGGAAGAAGTAAGTCCAGGTGATATAATCCATTGCATCCTGCTTAGATGTAATAGTTCCAGCAGCAATTTCAGCATTCAAGTGGTCAGCCAGCACCTCTAACAAGCTGAAGAACAGGAAACAAAAGGATTTAGCTGACTTTACAATCACAAAGACAGGTAATATACTTTGTAGAGTTGTCCATTAAAAGGTTTATTACTTTTAATCTGAAAATATTATATATTTATCTTACAGTAAAAGAGAACAGGGAAAGAAGGGGGGATGTAATTGCAAGGTCAGTCATCTTCTTTACATGATAGTGGAATGAAGCTCAAATTATTTTTTGATTGGACCAAGAATGCACAAGTTTAAGTCATTTGTGGAACATACTCAGATGGAGCTACGCAGTGGTAACTTCTGAATATTGTATGTTGACCATATGATCATGCTGATTTAATCCAATAGAGAATCATATGGAAAGACAAACAGGAAATGAAACAGTGGCAATAGCTTAGCTAATACTTGACAAATACCTCAGAGCTATTAAAATTACATCAAAACTGCTTCCCCCAGATTTTGCCTCATCTTCATCCAATGTAAAAAAAAAAACAACCAAAAAAAATAAAAGAAGAGGAGCTACTTTTACCCAGAAAGATCTAAAGTCAGAAACAGAATAACAAAAGCAGTTTAAAATGATTCTTAAAAAATAAAATAGTCATTAAACAGAACAAAGACCTCCATTAGGGTATCTAATGAGATCATGCCTGGCTAGAGTTCAATCAGAGAACAGCAAATATCTTTAAGGTTCAACCTAATTTTCTTGTATTATATCTTTTTCTTCTCCCAATGTTCTTTTCCTGTTGCTAAAAGTAAAGAATAATTTGGCATGAGTAGCTGTTTTACTGCTCTGTACTGGTGACTGCATGCTTCTAAAGGTCAGAACTGTAGACATTCTACACAGATTGTCCAACAGAAACGGGACAGACGATTCAATAGCTATTCCACGAGAATGGAATTCTGGATTTTCTTTTGTTTCTAATGTGCTGTGTTCCACGCCCATGATCAGGGAGAGCACAAGGACTGTTATGAGTTGAGTACTCAAGTCTTACAACTAATACGTAAACAGTGGCTTTTAGAAAAAAACTTAATTAAAAAAATATGAAGTTTACTTTTACAAATTAGGAAATACTACACAAAGCTGATAAATCTGCTCTTTGGTAAAACAGATGGGAAAGCATTCGAAAACTAAAAACCACCCCAAAAACCCCAACCAGTATCTCTTTGAAGATATGAAATACTTGATCATAAAAGAGACCAAGACAAACCTAAGTTATGTGGTTCACAACCTACAGAGAACTTAACAAGATTGTTATTAATATGTTACTCTTCATCTGAAAATTTATGAAAGATTCTTTTTTTATAATAAAGGATGGAATAGATCAGAACTATAAAGTAAATATAAACACACAAATGGAGCTACTAGCAACATAGAATATTTATAGTCCTCCAAACATGAACAAAGGTATGATTACTACTGCTATACTGAAGATATGATTTCTTTAGTTAGAAACACCTCTTCTGAAGGAACAGAGATATTTCTGAGTTTATGTTAATGCCATGCAGTCTGGATATATCATCAACATTTTAATCACACTGCTCTTTTCACTTATTAGCTATCATTTTGAAGAAGTTCAGCTCCTAGTCTTTTATGCTAAGTGCAATTTCTATGTTAAAAAAAGTGCGGTTTCCTAAGGAAATGAAGCGTATGTTTCCAAATTCTTTGTTTGCAAAAATTGTATGTCTGTCTGTGCACCACAGAAATTAACTTTCAAATATACCAGCCCATTTCAACTACATTTCAGAGGTGGATTGCACACTCAAACTCCAACAGATTTCCTGAGCAGATAGAGGACCTATTATCGCTTATGTTGAGGGATAAAGTTTCCTTAGGAGAACAATACTGTGAATTCCTTGCCACTGAGAAAAGCTTTCAGTTCATGCTTTATTAGATGTCTGAGCATTGCTCCATGAAACATTCCTCTACAGGAAACCAATGTAACTAGTCGGGCTTCTCATCGAACAACTAAGTATATTAAAAATATCAAAACCAAGGCACAAATTACATTATGCTGGACAGCAAACTTTGCATCAAGTAGGTTCCAAGAGGCTGCAAAGAGGTGCTGTTTCTACACTTCTGACAAAAATAGTGCAATTTTATAGGGAAAGATATGTTAAAACTGTATTAGTAAGAGTTTACACCATGTAAACTTGAACTTTGAACTTTTTGACCTTTTGAGATTTTCAAGAATGTGATATCTATAATAATACGAATATTCTAGGTAAAAAGTGCTAGAAACTCACCTTGTTTTTTTCCTATTAGTAACTTGTCATAGAATTTCAAAGAGGGTTCTGAGGATCATGGATAGTTGTCCTAAACAGTGTCCTTGAAGAACAGCTTGTGCTTTCACATGTACTGAGACAACACCCAGAAATGGAGAGGCAGTTGTCGTATTATTTGGGAATGGACTGATGGGCTCAGCAGTGCTTCAAAACTCACGGAAGAAAGGATTTTTCTACACAAAGATGAGTAATTCCTTTTTTTAAATTATCTTCCTCTTGACCCCAGTATTTAGGACTTATCCAGCACAGGAATTTTGTTTCCCTTTCCTCTATCCCTCATTTATAGTACTGTTTATAGTTTGATCAGCTTTTCTGATTGCTTTATCTTTACCTTGATTCCACTGGGAAAGGTTCATAAAGGAATTTTTTGTAGAAGTCTTTCTTAATATCATGAACTAGAATGACAGCTTTTCCTTGGTCATCGAACTGTGGTCTGCCAGCACGCCCCATCATCTGAAGCACATCTGCCAAAGAGACAATAATGTATAAAACATATATTTGTTTGGATGTATAAATAAATGTATTTATGTCTGTATAATGTACAATACAGGCTTTTTGCATTACTTTGGCTTTTTATGCCCTATTGGCTTCAACACTTCTAATTTTTTTTCCATCTCAGATAAAGTTAAGATGAACTTCTTTCTGTCAGAGACAATTTTCTTGTATACTTAAAGACCACCCCTTGCAATAGAATCCAAGCTTACATCTAATATAAATTGCCTCTACTCTCCTTTCATCCATCCCTCATTTTATCACATGCAATTAAAGATGATGAGTAAGAGAACTCATTAAATCTCCAATGACAGCTGTCTATCATTTCCTAATTTTCAAGTACTTGACTTCACATTTACACAAGTTCCTCATGTAGGCTTTTCGGCTAGATATGATTTCCTAGGTTTTGAGTATTTTAGAGGTAAAATGGTATAGGCAATTTCTAATTACTGAGCGTTTTGACATTTACCACTCCAACAAGTTATATTACTTATTAGCACTGGAGTAGAGATGGTTTTGTATCATATGTTGTCCCTACACGACATCATAATATATAGATTTAAAAAGTGGTTCAGTCACACTACCTACACATCATTATTTGTAAATACTAAGTAATGACTTCTATAAACATTGAAAATACTAGTTTATGCAAAACATGCTCAATTTGCTACCTGCCCACAAGGATAAGCATGCTTATCATCTATTTGTCTTCTCTTCATCTGAGAAGTGCATTTGCATAGGTTGTTTTGTGTCTCATTCACCAGAGCTATGAATCCTTTCTGGCACCTCCAACAGCTATTTAACTTAGAAGAAACAATGGAAAGCAATTATTAAGTTTTACATCTTTATTTTAAAATTTTAATGTTTTGTGTATTCCCTATGAGCTCTATCATATCTGCCCAGCATGTGGCTTGCAGCACCTGGCATTTTGAAGATATTTATTTGAGTTAAGAATTAGTAAGCTTTTGGCCCAAAGCTGTGCTGGGGAAGGAAAATCCAGAAAGTAAAGAATGGGATACAGCAACTGACCATAATAGGAGAAACAGACAGCCCAATTGTGAGATTTTAGTAACACATTTTCACTTGTGTACCGACTTGTGTATAGACAGCAATGTTTTTTAACGGTTTATTCCTTTTGTTAGCTTAGGAGTGACATTAAGATGTAAAACGAAAGTAGTTTAAATCTTCTGCTTCTGAATAGGTATGTGCACAGGATGGTGATGAAATGACTTCTTGCTATTCTGTGTGGTGAATTAAATTGTGCATAATACCATATAGGAAATGGATTTACCAAAAAGTATCAGGAAATTATTTTTGCCAATATCCACTATGCAATTGTCCAAACTCAATATTTTCTTTACTGACTGTATGTTGCTTGGCTGCTCTTAATCACTGGACTAAACTCCTGAAATGTTAAATATGATCCAACTGGCTGACTAAATAAATGACTGTTAACTGAGAAAAAGTCCTCTCCAAAACCTCTGACTTCACTCAAAGAAGCATTCTTGCTTATTTTGAAATTGCTGAACACTCCAGAGTGATTCATTCTGCCCTCAGCTGCTTCCTTGGAGCCAAATGCACTCCTGACACAGAAAGGTAACTTCAGTAGGGAGAAGCCAAGTAATACCATGATGGAACATTGAAGGCATAACTTGAGGGCAGCATTAAAGACAGTACTGTGAAACTTTTGGAAGTATTTCACAATGAAATTAATTACATTTTCATTTTATTTCTGCAGCAAAACTGTACTACCTATCCACAGAAGTTCCAGATGGATAAATATTCTCTAGAAAGTTAAAAATAAAAATGCTTTAGGCAAACCACACCACATGTTTCTTCATAAAATAAGGAATCTGCATTTTCTGTTGCAGTGCAGACAACAAAATCTGAATGCTTCCATCACAGATGGTGGTATTCCATCCACCCCCTCCCCTGCCCCTAGTCTTATAGAAAATTCAGGAATTGAACAACACCCAGTGTTGAAGTTACCTGAATTAAAAAAGGCAATAAAGAGTGAAAGTATCAACATTCCCTGAAGCCTTTATGCGAACTCGTACAACAGATTTCTAAAACAGCATAGTAAATCTGCACTGTTCATTGAGTCTCTGATTTCTTTTAAATATCTTATTTTCTCTATTACTGATTTCTGACAGTGCCACGGATTCAACATAAAATTAAAAACTTCCGTTGATTTCTTTCCTCGCCAATTTTCCTCATTCAGTAATAAAGCCAATCATCACCGTTCTTCCAGTCGGCACGAGCGCGATACGATTTCGCCGCGGAGACTGTTTTCACTAAGTTTACGTCAGCCAAAGTCTGTCACAAAATACAAGTGTGCATGGCTAAGATCCCAGGTCAGACCAGAATCTTTGAACAAGAGAGCTGGTCTGGAAATTGAACCCAAGTTTCCTGCAGAGCACTAACCACTAAATTAGGCTCAATGATGGGTTATTTGGAGAAGTAACCCCTGCAGTATTTTCGGTTTGAGCTTTTTTTACGTTACGGAACTTTGCTTGCTGAAAAGACAGTGCATGGCTAAAAAGATGTAAGCTCTGTATTTACCTCACAAATACCATTTAGATTGTCCTTAGGTGTACACATCGCTAGTGTATTATAGGAATATTTAATAATAAACTTTCTCTTCTGAAAAGAGAAAGGGAAAACAGAGCAGGAAACCTGGAATAAATTTAGCTTGTCCTCATTCTTCAAACTTAGTACCATCCAGACAAATATTCTCCCTGTCTGATCTCTGAAAAAAGTTCTTCCATGGTTCACTTTCTTCAGCTTGTTGAAAACACTGCAGAACAGTTTATGAAAACTGGAGTTTACTGGAGCCAGAAAGCAATGAAAGTCTGTATCAAGCCAGAAATTCAAACATTTAATTTAGCTGTTTATTTCTTAAGTATCCCTTATATCACTGAAGATACCAGGCCAGTTAAGGTTTTTCGTTTACTACCAAGTGACTATGTATACATTTTATTTTCTCATACATGTGTGATTTGATTGTTGCACTTCAAACCATGGCTAAGTTTACTCTCAAAAATTTGTTTCTATTTAGAAAAGGTTTAAAAAATGAAAAAAAAAAAAAGCATGTTTGAAAAGTTCCTTTTATACAATTACCTAGTTAACTAGATATGGCTTTATATTGTCCTTTTAATTGTTTAATATCTATTTTGGGTGATACACATTAAAGGAATTTGGCATTAAAAAAAGATTTGCAAAAGAGAAACATTTTCATTATTGCATAAAATCTTAAGAGTTCTCTTACAACTTGCATTAAACAAAGAAACAAACCCTTACCTCATCTCTCCTAGTCTTTATCCAAATTCAGTAGTGATCAGTTACTAATTAATACAGATCATTTGCATATGCTTGAAATACATTTCAGCATATAAACATTTCCATAATTTATGTGAGTACCTGTAATGGGATAATCCACGTAACGCCTTGTTTTTCCATCATAGTATTCTGTTCCTTTAACAATTACTAAATGAGCTGGAAAATTTACACCCCAAGCTAATGTGCTTGTGGCAATAAGAACCTAAGACAAAAAGAAAGATTAATGAGGTATATGTAACAAAAAGCCAACTTTTAAAATTCCATGTAAAACTCATTACAGCAGGATTCAAAAAGAACACATGTACCTGGATTTTGCAGTTCACAAACAATTCTTCCACAGTTTTCCTGTCCCTTTCATGCAGACCCGCATGGTGCATGCCTATTCCAAAAGCAAGTGTCAGCTTCAGATTCGAATCTCTAACTGTGACTATAATGTCATTCATCTGTAACAGAAAGAACAATTGCATGCTTTAAAAAAGATTACTAAGAAATTTTAAACTTTTAGGCTTCTTATCTTTATTTTTTTATTTTTGTAGCAGTGATGATTTGCTCAATGCTGTTTATACAAGAAGGAAAACAGAGCCTTCTTCAGTCTCTGAAAAGACTGGTTTTGTCTAAAAAAACCAAACTATATTAACAGTGGGGGTGGAATACAAAATGCACACGACTTTATTGACATGCTAAGTAACACAGACAAGGAAATGAAAATGCTGAAAATATCTTGACAGGTCTGGCAAATACTGTGCATTCTGTTCTGTGTTTGTTTAATGCAATCCCTAGTATCAAAGGGGTTAGAACTGGTATAAAAACATAGCAAATCCCTGCAACCAGTAACATAATAACAGTCATGAAAAATAAGTTTGGCTCTCTCTAATGCCTTTGAACAGATAGACAGTTCCTCAGTTTGATAATTTTGCAATTATTATTCATCAAGAAAGCTTCCTATTCACATGCTGAAATGCAAATTAATTTGAATGTTTTTTTGAGTGTGAGTTTGTAATTTATAGACTCAAACCCTGTAGTGAAATCCAACATCTATTAAATGTGTTCATTTAAAACTTTTAGAAGTCCAGATAATCAGCTATTTTTATTACTATTACTAATTTTTTCAAATCTGATGTCAATGACTACTTGGAATCATTTTCACTACTGTGATTTTAGCTATCTTTCTAGCCTACATTTTCAAGTCATAAATTTGAGAATAAGCTTATTTATTTTTGTAGATGACCTCTGTGAAAAGCCTCTTAGTAATAATGAACAAAACTGTCTTGTTAAGTGATGCTACCCTTCAAAATTATTTTTATTGTTTTATTTCTAAGGTCATTTATTATTTTATGTGATTTTAATATAATTATAGCCAGGAACTTTAAAATTTATGCTCTTATTAGTGGTTTCCTGGTGCCACCAGCAGTGACATGATGATATTGCATACTTAGGGCAGCATCATTCATGGTCATGGGAGGTATAGCCAAGGTTAGAGAAAAAAGAGTAGTGCAGAACAAATTAGTCAGGGTAACTGAATAATCTGGACATAGCGTTCAGCCTCCTCTCAGGCTGAGTTCTCCAGAGCACTGAGATATGACAGCTGCATGACTACAGCGATACCTTCATTTCTGCTTAGGACTCTCAGGTGTTTCATTTCTGATGTTCAAAATTGTAACGTCTCTGAATATTTCCTGTGCTTTATAACTCTCACACCTTAATGTGAACAAAATGATTCACATATCAAGTAACATGTTGCTACTATGATAAAAAGAATCCTTAAAAGGTACAAAAAAATCCAGAAAATATAAAAGTCCATACTGAGGATTTTAAAACAAAAAAGACCCAACCAACAATACAGCTTTTGTAAATCAATCAATTTTTTCAGGAAGAGTAAATTGCAAAGCATTTTAAAAGTCTATTTGTTGAAGTAATCTTGACTAACAGAACCACAACTGATGGCAGTAACAGAGAAACCAATTAAAAAAAAACATTGTTCAAGTTTTGACAGATCAGTCAATTTGATCTGTCAATGGAAGCTCCTAAACTTTATTTCCCCTCACAATGCAGTTGCCTGGATGTTCCTGAGAGTCTCCTGCACTATAAGACATGGAAGGTTTGTTGTATAAACTGATCTAGCACATATAAAAGAAAAAGGTGCTTACAGATGAAAAGAGTGAAAGGGTCCATAAAACACTGAAAAGAAAGGGAGCAGAAAGAAAAAAATCCAGTGAACTGAGAAGTGAAGAGGGGATAAGTCCATCTAGGAAAGGCAAGCAAGAAGAGGGGTAGATAGGTTGAAAAGAGTAAAGACATGAATGAAAGGAGGATATGTTAAAGGATAAAGTTTATCTATCTAAATACAATCAGCAAACCTTTGATTTCTCTAGTCAACATGTAGACATGTGACTTCAGTGTAGACAACATGAATTATGACCCATCTTAAAGAGTTTTTCTTCTAAGACTAAAAAATATCTGGATAAAATGGGAACACATATACTATTTTCTCTACAATTATGACCATCAACATACAATACTAAAAATATTATCAAACTTATTAATGATTTTTTTACTACAGGTTTATTAATTGGTACTAGTACTGCATAGGCTCCTTATTCCTATGTACACACTTTGAGAAATAATAGCTATATGCATATATTTAACAGGAAATAAGGATGAGAAGAGTAGAAGACAAAATTGGTAAATATGTGAAAGATAAACAAAAATATGCATTTACATTTTGGTCCATTTCTGCATTCAGGAATTGACAAAAAGATACTAGATTGCTGAATTAAATTTTCTTTTCCCCACCAAGAATCAGCACCTTATGATAGTTATGTCTTTAATGTACGGGGACGAGCCAATTCCAAAGACATTTATTCCATTATTCACATCAAAAGAAAGTGATATTGGGAAAAAAAAAGAATCTAAACCCTCTTTTCCTCTAGAACAGTACCAAATTAGGATCAAATTAGCTGATTTGGATTAGTCTACAGTGACAAGACTGCTCCTTCAGCACAGCAGTTTTACACTGGGAGCTATTTCCAGTACACAACCCGAGTTAAACCTTTCTGCCACAGAGCTGCCAGCATAAAATGTCCTAAATTCACACTGCTGGGAATTTATTCAAAGATGTTCTTCTTGCTTTTACAATCAGAGGCGGTTATTTTTTTTCCCCTCTGACTCGCATTACAGCGGTGGCCTGTGGTGCTGTTAGTCATACCTGCAAAGCAGTGTAATTTACCACAGGAAAACGAAAGAACCCTTAGCAGGAGCACTGGCGCATGTACTGCTATCCTGTCATTTTAGCAGCAGGGAATCCTAGTCATTTTTAGCTGACCCCTTGCTTTCACATAAATCACTGTAATAAACATAACTGTTTTACCCATAGGCACAATCCAAGGCTTAAAATTCTCATGACAATTTATTTAAAAATGTAACTCCCTTATGTCAGTGTAGTGTAAGAATATTATAACTTTCTATTAAGAAATAATGGCACAATTAATAGGTTCATTAACCAGAAACGGACACAGCACTGTGACTATAAAACAAACCTAACATTTCTGCATTGTTATGACTCAATTACTATTTATCTTTCTGAAAACAACTGTAATGTAGTTTTACTCACAGGAAAAATGAAATATATTTTATCTTAAGAACAGAAAAAAGAATATTAAAATAATATAAGGAAATACACATCGTACTGGCAATAAAAAACCCTGTACCAACACCAATGCAGGGAACTTAATGCCAGGAAGGGATTTTTCCCTGGACTCATACACAAGCAGGATCAGGCCCATGCTGAAAGGTTTTGCTATCCTTTATAGTTTTTTTTATTAATGAACAAAGAAAAATATCTCCTGAAAACCAATTTGGGAATCTGGTAGCATTGCAAAATATTTATTCTAAAAAATAAACTTTATTTCTACATTTTCGATTCTAATTTCTGAACAAGCTAGATTTTTCTCAAACTACTAAGTAGTAATTTTCTTTGTTCCTGCACATATGTAAACTGTTGAACCATTTACTTTAAGCTAATAGAACTTTTTTTTTATATTTTAAATTTATTATACTTAAAAAGCTTTTGTAGAAAGATAGGATTCCATTTAAGCAGATACATTACCCTGTGCCTGAAATACATTCCAGTCAGAGTATAATTCAGCAAGTTGATGACAATGCTGGCTCCAAAAGAAAGGAGGAGACCAGATTGGACAAGAATGAGCTAACAGATTGTGCAGCCCAATTCTGTCCCTTTGAGTGTGATATATTGTTTCAAGATGCTAAAACCCCATACTTTCTCAAAGCATATCTGTTGTGCTGGTTTTCCCATTTTCACAGAATCCTCATTATTAGTACTCTCTACTCTTTTCAAAGCACGTCAGACTCAGACCATATGCCACTGAATAATGCTTATCAATTGTCTAAAATGCCCAATAGAAGAAAGATCTGCCAAACAAAAGAATCGTGAAAGTTATGAAGTCTTTTACAAAAATAATTACATATTTCACATCTGCTACAGATGTTAAGTGAAATAAAAACATCTCCTTGTTATAACTAAATGTTAATTTTTATGACACACTTTTGTGTCATAAAACCAACATCTTGTAGAAGGAAGTTGAACTTCTATAATAAGTGGAACAGTTAGAAATCATTCTTGGGTACTCTCCTGATTTCTAAAGGCAGAAAAAATAATCATCTTACAAAATTATTTTCGATGAAGAGTTGGCTTGTACTTCAGAAGTATCCCACATAGAATAAGATGCCTAAAACAACTCAAATAAGATTATTCAAGGAACATTTTAAAATGTGTTTTAAACAGTTGAGATATATTATTAAATCATATGTAATAATACATAATAATTACTTAAAGCATAATAATATATTAAAACATTTAACACTAGAAGACACATTTAAATGACAGCAATATGCCTGGTCATGACACAGACCAGATTCTTCTATTCCTGTTTTACAGTACAACATTACCTCAAAACATTAACATGGAGATAATAGGTTGTTTGATTTAAAGGTTAGAGAAGGAAAAGCCATCTTTTGTCTTTCCAAGAATTCTTAGGATTTTTTTGCTCGCTTGGGGTTTTTTTTTTTTTGTTTTATTAAAAATGCAAACCAGAACTATTGGTAAAATTTAATTCCCTTTCATGCATATGTCTATGTATATTTCCACATAGCGTACAAACACACACGTACTAATCCATAATCAGTGCACACATGTTTATACACTCACATGTCTAAAATGGCAAAACCAGGATGGGTTTGATTCATTCCTTTGGAGTCAAAGAATGTCCTTCATTCAAGGGCCCTTGAATACGGTGGAAGCAAACTATTGCCTGATATGGATGCTATTGAATATTACTGTAGGTATGTTTGTGCTAAAGGATATTAGTTATTTCTAGAGGTTTCATAAAGAACAGTCTTAACAAGATGCAGATGGCCAAATGATGCACAAAGCAGAATGCAAAAATCATTGTGGTTAAAGTTAAAACCATGTACACTGGTACATTTCTTCTCCCTCCTTGCACTGTAAATATAAAAAAAATATAAATCCAAGTATCTGGACAGGGAATAAATTTTTAAAGAAACCCCACCAAACAAATAAGAAAACACCCTGCTTGTCTGCTGGTGAGAACTGCATTCTAACTTCAAACAATAAACCATAAATACTACTTTTGTACTTTTGTTTTACGTTAAAAACAAAAAGCTGTAAAAACATTAGAGAAAAATAAATAAACTGAAAACTTGATTCTAATAAATTATGCTGTAAAGAGATTGCAACATTTTCTGCCACCACAGATGCAGATGTAATTTCTGACAGAGAAGGACTTGTTCCTCTTAAGTCAGCTCCTAATGTAGAACAGCATAACTGATCTTACCCAAGCTGACCATCAGAAACTGGTGGCACTGCTGTTTCCAAAAGGGTAATCTGAGCTATCGTCCCTCTTAACAAGATAAGTAATGGGTCACAAGCTTGAACATGACAGTCCTGGCTGACAAGTATAAATTAGAATTTTAGCTAGGAAGTGTATATTTAAAAATCCTCTAATGATTATACAAAAAACCCAGGGTAAGCATGGGCATGTTGATATCAAAGAACACGAAAAAGAAATGAAGAACTACTCTACTTACAGATGCAGTCTCCTCTCTGAGATTCCCTGCCCTTCGCATTTCTGTCATGATGCACCTGTGCCTCGAAAGCCTAACCAGGACAATCTTTACAGAGTGATGTCTAATGAAGAGTCCTTGCTATTATTGCAGATGGCAAGGAAGACAGCTTCTGCTGCTGCTTCTTCACTCTTTGTTGAAAAATAAACTCAGTCTTGGGGAATATTGTAAGAGAGAGAAATTTCGGAATGTGTATGGACAACGCAACTTACAGAAAATTTAAAAAAACATCTCTAAGGCTCTAAAGGTAACTATTCTTTTTTTTCCTAGAGATTGCCTACTCATACTCTGGGCAAACTGTAGCAGTGTTGCTTAAATCCTGAAGAATGTCTGCATGTACAATTGGAAAATATAGGGGTGAGCTTTAAAGCATCAGCTACAAAACTTAGTAAGTAGGGTATTTCAACCTCACTGGAGGCTTGCTTGGTCAGACAAAAGTATATGTAATACATGAGGTCTTTGAGTGGCCATTTCTTCACAAAAAGCATGCACATAGCCTGAAACTTAGTTGAATCTATTAAAGAAATTTATTAATTTATTAATTAATTTATGGAACAAATTTAACTATTGTTGTGCAGCAACAGTTCCAGCAGAACTGCAAAACTGAGCAGTACTAGAAACAGCAATTTTCATTATGTACTGTTTTATGAAGATTGACTACTGTCTCAACTTTCTGAGTACCTTTCAGCTTTCTGAATACTGTAATGAGTATGAGCCAAAACTTGCACATCAGACATAAAATTCAAGGAAAGCATCCATGAAGAACCATTCCCAAAACCTAATGGGGGTGCCTATAACATGCACATTTTTGAGCAGATGCATGTATAACAAAATTCCTTCTCGACTATACTTCGGTTGCACCTGTTAGATCTTGACTCCTTTGAGGGAAAGAACATCTTGTATGATTCCTCCATGATCCAGGCATGCTGTTATCTACTTTGGTGGCAATGGTTGAAGGGTTGCTTCTATGTGTCACTTGTACATACAAATATGTGTTCCAGAAAGTTCATGTCATTTGAAATATAAGTGATTGATATATTGCCTGAATTTGATATTTGGAGCCGGGTGGCAAAAACGGAGGTGGATTTGCCTGTTATCTGAGAGCACTGTGAAAAGCAGCCTGGAAGTTTGTGAACAGAATCATTCACCACGAGCTTCAAACAAGAGCCTGGTTTACCACCACAGGGAGAACTTCTACAGAGAAGACGAGGGAAGCTAAGATGATGGCATAGCTGATAAACAAAGCTCCAGTATTGCTAACAACATTAACAAAGATCCAGTACTGGTCTCTGCTGTATTCCAGTCTCTTCCCCACATGGCCAGAATCTCTCTGATACCACCGCAAAGAGTAACAAAGAAAAAACACTTTTAATGGCTGTAAGAATCTGTCTCTATCTCAACATCAGCCCTTTAGAAGATACTGTGGATGGCATTGTTTTACAACATTTAAAGAAGCCTTAAGAAATCTACTGGGAAGCTAACATAAACAGACAAACTTTCGGCCATCATGTAGCAAACTCACTTACACCATTAAACAAAACTCACTAACGAGTTCTCAAAGGAATCTTATATCAGCCAAAATTAGTATTTTACGAATAAGGCCAACTGAAGAAAAATGCCATGGTCTGCTGTACAGCTTGCTAACTTTGTATACACCCACGAAAAATCTCTTGTATCTCAAAATACTTCACAATTAAGAATTACAACTATTTTGAAAATAAAGTAATTTGTCTGTAAGTCCCCCTAAAGGAACAGTAGTTGTCAAAAAAAAAAAAAAGTGAAAAACTGACAGGAAAAAAATCACTGTTGTTTAAAAGGCAACAACAATTTAATTCTTCTAACTAGCCCATTTTAATTCCATATGATATTGAGAAACGCTTGAAATTTTGGACAAGGGTTTAAGACATGGAACACCTACTATAAAGTATTTGCTCGTTCTACTTTTCACACTTAAAAATGTTATTGCGATCTGGAGAAAATTTTGTCTATTTCACCTAGTCTAAGACTAACCTTAATATTACTTGAGATTAAATTTTTTAAATTAAAAACCTCCTAAATTATGATTAGGTTTTATTATTATTAGGTTATTATTAAAGAATTAGGCAGGACATGCACTATGTATGTAGCACTACTAGAGCTTTGTCCTTTGCTTCAATGTCAAACGAAACGCAGGCTAATCATGCTCATTTAAAACACAAAACTGCAAACTAGTCCCATAATTACCCAAAGAAATGTCCACTTGAAATTGTGGGTACTTCAAACAGAATTGTGTTCTGCATAATAGTGGTAAGATATAACAACTTAGAACTTAATCCTCAGTCTTTTACATCTACGTAATCAGAACTGAGTAACTTGGTAGGTATCTCATGCTCCAAACATTCAGCTTATTAATTCAAATACAAATCATATGCAAATGTTATTAAACTAATAAATGCAAAGTCTGCTTGTCCTTGTTGGCTCCTATTTCAAAACCTTCAGAGGCTTATTCTGAAACATGAAATTCAAAGACTCCTAATAGAAAACCCTTTTCCAGCAAGTGAAGAAGCTTCGGTTACAGTTCTTTTCAGAACAGCAGTGGCTCCCAGGACATGGGGAAACTATTCATATTAATGCAAGTCATTCAGGGCAAGCTGTCCAGTGCATGTTCTAATTGTGGGTGAGATTACTACAGTAAACCAGCACAAGGTACTAGAGTACTCCACTAAGTAATAATAATTTGGATGTGAGATGTTTCTATTAGGTTCAAGAAAACATTAAATAGAGGTTATACAGCTAGAAAAGCACCATCGAGTTGAGACATGCTTTAGCAATAGTAGTTTAGCAGGCAAGACAGCCATTTTCTGTTTTAAAATTCATCCAAAACAGGAAGGATAAAGAGGTTATGCTTTATCTCTCAAAAATCCCATTTCATTTTTTGGCAAAGAGCAAACAAACACAAACAATATAATCTAGAAACCTATACTTTTTGGCATATAATATTTACAATTGTATAACCATTGTTAAAACTGTTGATATATAAATATTTCTACAGCATTCAACTTGGATTTTATATTTATGGTTCCTGTATTTTGCTGTGTTTTGGCTATAAACTATCCCAGAAATTTGCAATAATTAGAAAAAGCTAGTCTCCAAAATCTAGAAAATCTGAATATCGACTAAAAAAATCTGTTTTGCAGCAATGATATACTATAATCACAACCATTAGTGCAGAGCGAAATAAATAATACTGCATTCAGAGCAGGTGCCGAACTGAGCGAATTAAATATAATCTGGCATACAGTCTGAAGAATGAAGATAAAAGAGAATATTGAATGGTTGTTTATTATTTAGCCATCATTCATGTTTTGCAGTAAACAAAAGAAGATTTAAAAAAAAAAAAAAGAAGAAAATGTAATTAAAGATTATATTGCTTGAAAAAGAATGAAAATTAAGCCTTTATGCTAGCATTGTTTAACATCTAAGTGTTTGACTTTGCAATCTCCATATTCTTAAAGATATTGGCAGAAGCTTTCTTTACTTTTTTATATCATTGATTTATTTCATTGATGTGCAAGACTGAACCATTGCTAAATGATTGGTTCTGGAACATATCTATCTATGAATATAGATGGATGCATGTATATACATAGGTACATATATTCACAAAGATATTTGCATATACATATACATAATGCATCTCATGAGAAGGATGATTTTTCTCCTAAAACACCGAAAGAGATTTGGTTTAGATTTCAGCTCAACATCTATATGTCACAGATGTCCAGCTGTAAACTTTAGAGAGCACTAGCCCTCTTTCTTTTAGTCTTTGTCTTATCTTGGTATCAAAGACTTGCACCATGTGATATATGTTGTCTGGGACCATGGAAGTAGCATTAATAAGATATGCAGGAAAAAACAAAGATAAAAGAGTTTGTGTTCTGAAGTTCAGCTCTTGCACAGACGCTTCTATAGCCTTAATGCTGCCACTACTTTTAATAAGTAAGGAAATTTAGCATACCCAGAACTCTTTCAAGATCTACCCTCAAACGACTCTTTTGTTTTAGATGAATTTTTTTTTCAAACAAGCATCAATAAGATAGAAGCAAAGCACAAATAAGGAAGGTAAAATGATTCTACCTCTCTTTCATCCATCTTCAGCCACTGTTTGGGATCATCCTCTGTGGCTAGGAAAGCTATGAGATCTAAGGCAGTAAGCCTTGTCTGACGTCTGGATGACACAAAAATAAGAACAGGCTTGGCTGGAGAATGACTCCTAATTGCTGTTGAGCAAAACAGAATTTGAGAATTAGACCCTTTAATAACAAAAATGAGAGTTTCTCTTTGCAATCCCATGACAGCTGATGGACCTCTCTGCAGATGACACACAGGTATGTCTCCTGAGTCTCTATTCTGCTGGGCGGATACAGCTGAGGTGAGAATACGCCACCTCTGAACCAAAGGCCGTAAAACCACGCTTAGCTGAGTCTCGGTTAATTTTCCCTTCAGCTACTTCAGTGATCACTCTAAGCTACCTAAAAGAACTAGTTATGAAAAAAACCCAACCAAACATCACAAAACCTAGACAAGCTTTCTAGACTTTAAGCTTGTGAATTTCTGTCTCAGCCTAGTAAGTAAGTTAATGTTTATTCTACACTGTTGGGGTATATTGTCTCAGACTTAGTGCCATGAAGATCTAAAATTTGCGTTCTGCCTGACCCAGAGCTCAAGCTGCATAAATTCATGTCGGCCTACAAAGGATCACTTCAATCTACCGACATCAGAAAAGGTAAAAAAAGTGGAAAGTGACTTTTCAAAAGCTGCTGTGAAAGCGGGCATTACAGTACAAGAGAACTTTGTTTCTGTGTTTAGTAATTAGTCTGACATATTTAAAGCAATTATGATATATTTAAACCAATTAGGTTTTACGACTTTTTAAAAAAGCATTTTCTTGCTCAGCCCATCTTTGAAAAGTTTCAGGTTGCAGTGAAATTTTTATGGTCTCAGGAATAAGTATTGCCATGAAAATGCTAAAATAACCTTGACTGTATCATGTCAAACAAGTAGAGAACAGAGTCTTCAATAAATCGTATTTATACAGATTTTCTAACATCAACAAGCACTAGAAGTATAAACAGGTGTACCTAGAATTTCAAATACTCTCTCTAAACCACTTATAAGTCCATTTGTGTGTTTTCTCATGTAATTCTCATTCACGCAATTAAATTTATGTATTGTTAATTTCTGAAATCTATTTCATACTGCCCACCAGCACATATTATTCCCTAGTTCATGAATACTACCCAGAATGTGCTCCTGCATATACACACGCGATGCAGTTGTGAAATTATTAAAATAGGATAATTCATGTGTATTTATGTCTTACAACTATATATGCCAATACATCTATATATTTTAAAAGCCAAACATCTAATGGATTTTTGTTGCTTCAGGAACAGGTGTGGCAGAGCAGCCCCAGACAGATTTATTGTTCATTAGTGTTTTCATACAATGCTCTTGTGGAGGTGTAAATAATCCGAGCTGTCAAGATTGGTCTCTAGTCCACAATCAATACTTTGCTTCTGTCATAAGGCTAATTAAAGCAGCTAAAAAGCCCCCTCACAAATGTCACCTCACAATCAACAGTAGTTCCCATCACAAAATTTATTTTGGAGGTTATTTTTAATTGATATAATAAATATTCCTTACGTAACCAAAACAAAACATGTTCAAACGAAATACAAGAGAGCTTTTCTTAAATCTATACTGCTTGCCAGCTTGGTTAAGAATAAAAAATTGGAAACAGAAGCATATCTGGATGCACTACAAATTTTGAATTTTATGGTTATTGCTTTGAAACTAGAATTATAGGAGGTTAGCCTGACTTGCAACTTCTGTTCACAATTTTTTTAATGCTTACATTCAGGGCTCCATATGAAAATACCTCAGCAGATTAATGATATGAATGGTTTTATTGCTTTCTAAATTTCAAATATTTTTACACAAATATTTCTTTCTGGTGTCAAACACTAAGAGAAAACACATTTTATTTCCCCTTCACTAACACTAATTTTATTCTTCTGTTCTAAACACATTACATTCCTCCGTTACATGTTGCATTTGCAGCACACTTTATGTTTCAGACAAATAGCTTTGGGCTATTAGCAGAGCAGATTCTCCCAGTACATGCCAAGAGTACATACAGGAACACATGTTGCAAATGTGCTGCAAATGAACTGTGCAAAGTCCCTTTTTCTTTCACAGAAAGAAGGAAGAGGTCTAGGAGCTTGTTGCTTACCCTGAAAAGCAGGTTTGTTCATGCTGGCCATGCGAGGGCAGTAATGCTGGCCAGGGAAGCCCTGAATGTGCACCTCCAGGGGAACTGGGCGCACTGAGGGTCGGAAGTTGAACAGACCCATCTACAAGAGAACATTTTTTTCAAGTTTAATATTGAATTATCTTATCAACTGCTATTTTGTTTTTCTGCAGGACAAATACATATCCATTTTCTAAAACTTTTTTCATACCTGATTAATGTTTAGCCAGTCAGCAAGGTCTCTGGCGTTTGCTAAAGCAGTGGATAAACCAACTACTCTTACAGGCTTCTCTGTGTGAGATGAGATGAAGTTTGTTCGAGACACAATGACTTCCAATACTGGGCCTCTCTCATCCCCTAGTAAATGAAAAGTCAATGGAAAATCAGAAAAAAAGAAAAGGTTCAGATGTCAAAAAGTATATTCACATCGTAAGTAACAGCACACTTCAAATTTAGCAATGATTCTCATCAGAAGCAGTGAATCGTGCTCACCTAGAAGATGGATCTCATCTATGATAAGAATGGCAACTTTCTGAACATAGCTTCTGTTCTGCCAGCTTCTGCTGACACCATCCCACTTCTCTGGGGTAGTAACAATCAGGTCAGCTTGGGCAATAGCTCTCATATCAGGAGTCACATCTCCTGTTAATTCTACAACCCTGTAATCAAGAAGCACAGTGGTTTGGCTTTATAGAGCTTTAAAACATCTTAATGTTCAAATATTCACCCCTAAACTTAATTTCTTAAAAGAGGAAAGAAACAAAATTAAGCAAAGTAATTCTGCTTCTGGTCAAATACATTTAACAGGATTTTCACAATTGTTTTAAGTAAATAAACCTGTCTCTTTGTTTTCCTAGTAAATACCATATAAATACCAAATAGCATTCCTCAGCAAAACCATGTAAAAAGAAGAGGACAAATATGAGTCCAAACCAACAGCTAGTTCTTCAAAATGAAGATACCATAATACTGGTATGATGTAATGTGAATCATAACATCCTGTCACAGACAGGATGAAAGCTTTCATGGAGGCTACCAAGTTGCTGCCTGCTGTTCTGCATAGATCTCTGGTTTGAATAATGAGGCTAAACTGCTGTGTGTATTGCAGTTGTTGGTGAAGGTCCATCAAGACTGGTGCAGAGATTAGCCTGAGAATACTTTTTGAAGAAGATTAGCAGATTTTTTCGAATTGTTTGCAGCATTTGCAGTGACCCATCATTTTAGATGGATCCATTGTAGTGGGTTTTAGACACTTCAATGACACATTTTAAATCCAGCTGAACATCAAACAAAAATTCCTCAAAGTAATGTGTATATTCTGTTCAAGATTTTAGTCACAAGTAATTGTAAATTTCAGAAAAAAGAAATATTACCATAAAATATTTTATCTCATTGCTGCGATAACAACAGGAATATTACTGGTAATTTCATGTACACAGAGCAGCATCTCTTTCTCTTGTGGCATGCTTTGAGCTTAATTTGGGAAAAAGGCTATATGTAGAAAAGGTGAAGGCCCTAAAAGATGCATCCTATGCATAAAAATTTTAATTCAGGAAACTATAATTTTGGAAAGCATCAACATGACTGATATACCTTATAAATCATAAAGTAATGGCTGAACTCCAAAACCTGGGAAGATCAGCAGGAAATTAATGTTACCAAGGAATAAAATTATATTAATTTATATATGAAGGACATAGTGTGACTACTATTATACAGTTCATGCAAGTCCTGTATGTTCCTTACAGCCTGAGAGCTTATTTTGACTTACATTTTCAATTTCCAAGGATATTGTGGAGTGAAATCTGAGCTTCATATTTTTTATACTGGCAAGCAATGAGAACGAAAATAGCTGGGTATCAAAGTGTATCCCTTTCTTAGTTTTGATTTTGATCTATCACTTTTGATCTATCATTTTTGATCTTAGTTTTGATCTATCAGTGACTATTGATAGAACTTTTCAAGTACTAGAAATCTGAGGGACAGTATAAAACCAAAACCCTTTTTGAAATACGCCTAAGTATTTTGAGATTTTATTCATACTTGATGAGCTGTTCTTTTGCTTCTCATTTCTCTGATTAGGTAAGGAGAAACATACTTTTTACCAAGCTTTTCTTCAATCCTAACTTTCCAGTCCTCAATCCTCTCACGGACGAGTGCTTTTAAGGGTGCAATATACACAGCCTGCAAAAGAAAAGGCACAAAACTAGTAGTTAAACAAGAAACCTTTACTAAAGTGTACCTACAACACATAGTATTTGTGAGATTTAAACATATTCATAATCGCTAAAATAAATAAGATCTGAGTCCCTCAAATGACCTACAACAGGATTATATTTAAAACAGACATAATGCCTGAAAATATTGGTTTTTCTTCCTGAGCAATTAATAAGCAAATAAATCCAGATAAAGAATAATTTCCTGAAATTGAAATATTTAGCACATCTTTTAAAATCAAAACCCACTTATGTAATAGTAGGTTTTTTTGCCATGACTATAAAATCTGCACATTAACATTCTGGAACAGAAATAATCTGAATTTCTAGCAAGCAATATCTTACCCGACTTCTAGTTATGTCATTAAATTATTAAAACATTACCAATTAAATTAAAAAGCTGATTATTTTAAGCAAGACGTCACAATATTTTTCTCAAAGAAGCCTGCAGTCCACAAGGGAATAGGCTCACATGTACAAAAAATATTTACTTATAGATTTATGCTTAAAAATTCAAAAGCTTTTGAACATGAAGAAACTGCTACATGAAGAATTCACACACATTCTTTAAAAGATATAGCCAGGCTTCCAGCTTTATTAAAACCTAAAAGGTATATTCCTTTAAGAACTGGCTATTTTTTATGTCTCACAGATAAGTTGAAAGTGTATGAGTGACTTGTTTACCTCACTTGGGACTAAAAAAATTACATGAAGATTTTTAAAGTCAAAGATGATTAAGAAATTTATGTACACAATTTCTGTTAATAGAAATGCTATACTTTTTTAAAATCTCCCAGTCAGATACAAAGATCTTTTGGAAAGACTTTAAAGCTAAACTACGGTTAACTAAGACAATATGACTAAGTCAAGAAGCAGATCTATATTCACTTTGAAAACAAAACTCCAAAAGGTGAGTTTTTCAGCTTTTAGGCAATTTAAAATACAGGAGGGAACTGGAAAAGAAAATTGGCTAGTAGTAATTAATCGCAACTCATTAAATAATAGAGAGACTGGGCTAGTTGTAGGCATGTGGAAGGGAACTAATAGCTATAAAACAGTATCACTGCTAGTAGAAGGAGATTAAAGCAGGAAATGCAGTTAAGTAAGGAAGAAAAGGAAATCCAGCATGCCTGCATGTCATGTTTGCAGATTTAACTCTAGTTGTCAACTGATTAAAAGAAATAGTTGAAATAAAAGCATAATGTACATAATTTTGTACCATTTTGTATCCATACACATATAAATTGGAGAAAGTAAAATTCAGTTCCCCACAGTCTTCTTCTAGACTTTTTTATTGCTGAAAAAACGCTCATAACAAAATGATTCTACTAAACCTATTTTACAAACCTTTGATGTGGGATACTTGTTAAAAACTCTAAAGATGGCTAATTCAGCTGCAACAGTTTTTCCAGAACCTGTAGGCGCTCCAAGAAGAACATTGCAGTCTGTGTGATAAAGGGTATGAAATATCTGTGTCTGAATAGGGTTGAAGTGTGTGAATTTGTACAGAACTTCATATTCACGATGTCCCAAGGCTGTGATAGGCAAAGGCTGAAGATCCAGAAGCTCTAAAACCACAAAATAATCGTAAGTGCATGACAAGAAATGCCATGACATGACATAGCTTATTATGAAGATAAATATATTAACCAGTAATTTAGTGGAAAACAATTTACATTGAAAAATGTTTTACTTAGTGTATCATATGACAGAGAGTGTACATTTGGGTAATTGTTCACTTTGATGAAGAAAAATGAAAAGTTGTTTTTATAGCTCTGAAATATTTCTGCAAGTAATTTTTTAAGTACTCTGACAGCTGTCAACCAGCTACTTGCATATATTAATCTTTTTCTTATACCTGTTTTCTTTTTACCCACTTGTAGTAAGATCTAAACTCACTGTATTAGATCATATGTATGTCCAGCTTCTTATGATAACAGAATGTGGAGTATTTCAAGTTCAAGGGAAAAAAATCTATTTAAGAAGGAAGGATTCGTTGGAGTTTCCAAATTGATGGAGTAATACAAATCAGATGAGTACAGCTAAATTTTGCATCTAATCCTTTAAATGTATAATTAAAGACATAATCTTAATAAATAAACAAACAGCTTTTCAATATATGATTCTCAATATATCTTGCGGGCATCTGCTATCCAAACAATTAGAGACTGTGGAATTTGGAAGATGATATATATAACCAGATTGGATTTGGAATCATACCAAATTAAGGAGACTGCAGTGATTCTGCTATGCAGATGCTTGCTTTGAAGTTTGGGTTGGGGTTTTTTTTTGTGGCTAGAGGTCTCCTTGTCTTTTCAGGGTGCTTCACATTAAGGTATGATATGGGAGTCATAAAATCTACTGAGGCAATGATGCCTAATATTCTTCACATGCTTTTCACTGATACCTTATGGCTGTTTTATCATTCCCACTGAAACAGTGATTTCTTGGGCTCTGTTGAGGAGAAAGAAGGGTTTTTTTGCCTAGCAGAGCCTCTACGTACTTCATTGTTGAGTGGGAACCAGATGGGAATTGAAATCAATTACCATAAATCCTAGAGGCTCCATAACTGGTGATGTGTAAATATCTTTCTGTTTCTTCTGAATAGTAGTCAGTGATCAGTCAATTAGATAAAAAGGTTACACATGCTTTTCCAGACAGCGTAGGTACAGTATAACAATAGCTAAACACTTCACAAACACATGTGAATTTATGCATGCCAAAGGACAACACTGTATGAGAACTGTGCATTTCTGAAGGCACTCACTTAGCAGACTGCTAGATGAGCCAAGTGCAATTACAGAGGAAAGGTTTTACAATGACATCAGGCCCAATGAATGTATAAAGCAACTTATGTATCCAGAAAAAAAGAAGCAAAACACAAACATATGCTTCTGTGCCAAGTGTTAAAAAAGGAGGGGGAGGGGAAGGCCACAACTTGATGAGATGGAATGTGATGTTCAGTGCTGTAACAGTACTTGCTATGATAAACGTATCTCAGCAAAAATAGTGAAATGTTTCATATTTTCAAAATTTTAGCACTGCTTGCTCTTTGCTGAATGCCATTTATAAGACACTCTAAGATTATTTTTAACCAGTCCAGAAGAAAAGTAATGCTTGCAAGCACTAAGCTAAGACATACAGTAACACAGAGATTTGCTTAGTTTTATATGACAGGTTCTGTCTTCTTATGGTTTATAGAGAACCTGGAGTAGCTAAAAGGCTGGTAGTATACTGAGACGAAACCAAAATTCCTGCATTTTGTTCAGGAATTGAAAAGCTTAGAAAGCTGGAGAAGAAATATCACAAAGTGAAATTCCATAAACTTTTCTACAACAAAGCAGAAGTAAGGGTTTTATTGCACTACCATAAAAAAACCCCCAATATGGGCAATATCAATTAAAGCAAATGATCAAATTTGAAGTTACCTGTGTGGGGTGGATGTCTCTCTGGAAGAATCAAATGTTGAAAATTTATGATACATACAGCCTCTGCTCCTAACCATCTATCGGACACAGCTCGAATGTAATATTGAGAAGGAAGAGGTTCAAAAATTGGGATTGTGAACACCAGCAGCTGAGGTTCTTTAGTAATGACCTAGTGCAAACACGTAGAGAATAATTACTGCACAGAAAAATCAGTAACTTGAAAAATCATAGTTTGCCTTACTTCCATAAGCATTGCTAAGACAAAACAATAAAGTATGCATGCAAATGTTTACATCTTTATATAATATTTTACTGCCTGGAATGAATTTTGTTTCTGTGGTCTTCAAGAGATAAAAGTAAGACTGGCGCTTCATCTTCTTCTTTAACAGACAAAACCATTCCAGTCTGTCTTTATCACCTGAAAATAACTGCCCCAGCAAAGGAGGAATAGAATAAAAAGGACATTTGAGCTTAAAAAACATTGTGGAAGTCCAAGTTGATCAAGTACATCTGAAAATGAAAGCTGTACTGCTGATTTGAAAATCTGCTTAGGTCAAAATACTGTTTGACCTGACAAATCCACATCTCACTAACTTTGTTTTTGTCTTGCTATGAGATTCTGAATGAAGTCCATTACCTGTTTCTTTTGAATGATGAAGTACTCTGAATGATAAATGTGATCATTAGTAGGGTCTTCTACCCAAATCCACCAGGGCTCTCCAACACTGCCATGCACCTTTATGAGTAGAAAAGACAGCTTCATTTCAGTTGTAACAAGATTCTCTAGGTTTGCTAGAAATACTGGATGTATTTCCAAATGACATAGGCTCATAAAGGAACACAGAAACACAGAAGTCAGAGGTAACAGAAAAACAAAATTTTGAATTAGACCAGTCTGCTTAAAGATTATGCTTCAATAAGGGTTTTCTTAAGGTACATATGATATAAATGGACATGATACAAATGCAACTGAAAGTAGTGCCTCAGCTGTTTATAAATTGACTGAACCCCCAGGGTTCCCTCTAAGCTCCTAGGAAAGAACACCTTCTCTTTATTCCTCCTCGTAATTTTGCCTTTGGGTTCTGTATAGAGGATTGTCGTTTGCAATCGTCTGCTCGTTTTCCAGTCTAAAAAACATTCTCTCAGGAAGAAACTGGACACCAAATTGTGACGTTCCTCTCCTCTCTCTCATCCCCTCCCCTCTAGAAAGAAACAGGAAGTGCATTCAGAAGGCTGTAGATGTAGACATTCTTACAGGTGAAGTGAGAAGAACATAAACAGAGCCGTCACTTGATGATTACCCTGCCATCTGGCAATATGTCTTTTTAAACCTAGATTTTTGTTTGCTTTGTTGTGTACCTTACTTTGCACTGCCAGCAATGCCAGAAATCATAGCTAGGTGTGATGCTAAATTAAGATTTTTTTTTGTTTCTTTGTCAGGATAAACAACCTTTGCCAATGTACAAGCATTTTACTTAAATATCTAGGAAAATAAGAAAAAACGCATAGTAAAGAAGTATGGAAGACATACTATTAAATGAATGCAGATTTCTGGTGTTTCTGATGAGGACTGTGATATGTTGCAAAACCAGGAGATGAAAAAAAAGTTGGAATTTTTCCTAAACTTAATACGAAAAAAGACAAAGTGCATAGTTGCTTCTAATGGCAATTTTAATGCTCCAGGAATCTGGTATTGATTCACACAGCACACATTATTTTCAGCATAATTCATTACTGTGTCTGTGTCGGAAAACAGCCTGTACTGCTTTGTGAAGACAAACTATGCACATAGAATAAGGTGCTTTTCTTTCTTTTTTACCACAGTTGCACAATAGACAAATAGATGGACAGTCATTCATTTTTATTACATTTGAATTTCACTTGCGGCTTCATTGGGAACTGAAGCAGTGAAACTGAAATGACATGCAGGCGACATCTTGAAAAGTGACAGTGAGACTATTATTTCATCAGGGTTTAGGAGCATTTAAGAGAGATAAGAAGAATTAAGGAAGGCAATTAGGTTCAAAGCTCAGAAATTTTATTATTAACTGTAATAGCAACCTAATTTTGTAAAGTCCCATGAAAAAACTGCATGGGGTAAGCAGGACAATCTGGGGATGGGAAATGCAACATCTTCTCCAGTAATGATTCTCAAGAACTCTGGGGAGCTCTTAAGAACTGGCACATACCTGTATTTTGGGCAACCATCACCCTAAAACTGTATGTCTGATATATGACTCAGCTAATTAATACTACTTGCATTATTTTGCATTTCTGCTGGACTCCTCCTGGACGTATTAAGCCTTAATTGCTCTGCCTGGGTACGTTTACAGTCCTTTGCTTCTAACAACAGAATAAAAATTTGGGATTTGGCTCAAATGCTTTTACTGAACTTAAGGGCTCCCTGTACGGAAAACTAAACATCAAGTTGATGTCAGATCTCACCACTACAAAAACATATCTTCTTTCTCTTGCAATGCCAAGCGCAAAGTTTGTGATGAGATCATTACAGAATTAATTATCCAGCTAGAGGAACAATCTTAAAACCATGACATGTTAGCCAAGCAGGGTACTTCAGCTAAGCATGGTATTTAAAGTTTTCATAACCAGTTTTATTTGATTACTGCAATTCTTTAGATGGAACTTTTTAGCAACTAACTTTTGTACCAATTACAGGTATGCTTCCAAGTTTCTACAGCCATCTTCTGAGAAGCTTGTTAAAAAGATGTGATGATGGAGAAGCAGTTTCAGAGTGTCTATGCTTGAATTTGAGACAGTTATTCATTTTCAGAGACTATTAAAATTTAACAGCTTTAATTATTTACTGTGATAGAAGCTTCATTTAGTGAAGAAACTGGAAAATCAACACCACATTACAAAAATAAATAAAAAGTGAAAAAACTTTTCCAAGTTTTTATGATTACCAATAAACAAATTCACATAAACACGGCTCCATAAACTTAATTGATAAAATAATCATAATGTTTCCAAAGCAACAGAAAAACTGTGTAAAGGGATCATGGCAGAAAATAGACTTGTGACAAAGTTCTGCTCTAAATTTAGAAGTTCAGAATCAAAACAATAGTATACAATAGTATAATTTTGTGTGGACCCCTTTTCAACCTGTAAAGATATAGAACCTAGGTTTTGTAGAAAAACCTAACAATGGATTGAGAAATTACTTCGTATTAAGATAAAGTTTAATAAAAAGAACAATAGGGTTTTTTTGTCTTTAACAGATTATAGGTAAAGTGGATAAAAGAACATAAAAACTTGTTTCAATCCTAAAAAGTATTGCTTTATTTTCCTTCTGACATATTGCACATAAATTACGCAATAAAAAATATTCATGTTATAATTCATGTTAGGAATCCATTCAAATATTTCTCCAATAAATCCTGGTGGGAATCAAAATCAAAGTTTCTATATTTTGATTGCTAATCTCCCATTTATAAGACAACTTGGTGAACTTCCACAAGAAAATAAACACCTTTCGACAGCAGGGAAAATAAATTCTAAAGTAATTTAAATATTTGTGGAATAAAACTCTCATTTACTTATGATTAAGGTAAAATTGTAATCTAAGGGATTTTAAAATTAATTTTTAATAAAAGAACAGATACTTAATATCTACATTTCAAAATAATTTCTCTTAAGCATAAATCTCATAAGTCTAAAAGAAGAAAATTATTTTTGCCCATGGAGGTATCTTATTTTTTCCTGTAGAAAGTTTCAGAAGTAACAGCAACAATACAATGCCCCCATGTGGACATTTATGTTCCACTTAGATTTATCTTAAATGTATTTCCAGTGAACGGATTCTGAATCAAAGGATGTGTGTATAGCAAAATGTGCAACTGGTACAACTCCTTTCATACAAATTTGCACTATAAAATACAGATGAACATAATTCCAAACATATCTCAGGTATTTTTTGTTCAGACAAGTCCCAGCAGAAAAAGGCACTGATACTGTGAATGTAGATTTGTGAAGCTGGGAGGAACAGCAGAACTTGGCATACATGAACGGCATTTCAAGGCTTTTCTGTGTTTGACATTCATTCATAGTTCAGAGAGCTGTTCATGTCTCCCTTTTTCTTGCTTCTCCTTTCTGGGCACATAACTCTAATCTGTGTGTGACTACTGTGAATATTCAGTATTAAGCATTTGCCTCAACGTGTTATACACAGCCCAATCTTATGAAGATTAACAGAAATAAAAAGATGATCTTTGCCTGCTTTCTTCAACAAAAGTCATAAAGGTCATTCCATTCCTATTATCAAATTTGCTTTTTAGCTAAAATAAATGCTTTTTTTCTTATCCAAACAGCTATGGACACCCAGTGATCATCTCCTTTACTGAAGCTAAACTAATGCTTCTCATCTTGCCTCCTCCTCCCTCTTTTTTACCTGGTCATTCCACGTGAAGTCGGGAGCGATGTTCAGCCGAACTCGGAGCACTGTGCGGGTGATTGGCTGGATCGTTGCTTCCATTATGATGGAGGGTATTTGATGGACACACTGTTTTACCTTTAACCCAATCTTCACATGATGCAGCATATGACCTGCCAAGAAAACATTAGGTGTAACGAATTTGCATTTCCAGGAAAAAGCATATAACTCTGCCTTTCAAATAGGCTTTTAGAGAGAAGTATTATTGCTTGCTTGTTTTGCTCTTGGGTACATAAATGTCTGACTCTCTTGACCTGGCATGTCTGAATATTTTGTAATACTTAACTTGAATTAGCAATTTAGAGCCTTGAAAAATCAGTATTAACCCCCCCCGTTGGCTATAACTAAGGGGTTAAAATAACTATTAAGAATTCACACTGAAAACATTATGTCAAGCTAGTTCCCCCTCCTTCACGGACTTTTTGACCAGGCTCTTACCCAGTCATATAGTTCCTTTTCAGAGCATGAATACTAACTTTTTACTTAATTTGAACTCCTACAATTTCTGTGTAGTGATTCAAAGCAGACAGAATGCTTTTCATAAAACTGAACAAAGGTACTTAGTAGGTTAAAAATGAACATAAGTAAACATCTCACAGCAGCTCTGATCTTTCAGAATATACCAGTGCATAACTGAGGCAAAGGAAAACTTAAATGTTGCAATGCTTTTTTATTTTCTTCTGTAATCATGGTAACTAAGGCAATAAAGTGATTATATCTATTTAGAAAAATGTCCTACTTGTATTTTACAGCTCAGTTCTCTGTTCCCTTGCTCTTCATTTTAAATATCAAACAAAGTATGTAGCAGTGATTTATTTTTTTACTGAAATTATTCCACCTTCTGGCTTATTTAGGAAAAGATGGCTTATTTACTACATTTTCACTGAAACTGTTAATGTAATTATGTGGAGCATATTTTAGATTTTAATTGTGATGGTCATAAATACTTCCTGTTAAAATCTACCTTACCAATGCCTACTGGTATTTTCTGATATCATTATGTGGTTCCTGTGCATACTCACCCATTAAAAAAAAATTAAAAATTTGAAAAAGAAGAAATACTATTATTTGCATTATGTGCAAAGTGAAAAGGTGACACAAACCTTTTCTTGCAATTACAAGATATTTAGGAGCATAGCATCTTGAAACTGCTATTTTTTTCTGTATTTATTGATACTGACTTTCAGTATTTAGTGATACTGACTTTTCCTTTTCAGCTTTTCCCTTTTAACAAATTGGCAGATAGATTTCTCACACAGGTGTTTATACGCTGAAGTAATGAATGGTGACCTTGCTTAAGAATCAAACCCCTAACCAAAAGTTTTAATACATACTAAATCAGTATAATTTGCAGTTGGTAAAATAACTGGACCTCCAACAAGTGGGTTACTAAAGACCAAACCCCTTATGCTGCTACACTTTGATGATAAATGCAGTGTTATAGCATACTTGCACAGTGAATAGCTTTTGCAATTAGAGGTAAAACTGCAGAAATCATGTTAAATGAAGGCAGATGACAAATATTCAAAGATATGACTCAATAAACCTATGTAGGCAAGTACACTTTTTCATGGCAAAAATCACTTTCTTTATCACAATGTGTGAGGTGAACTGTGTTTGTACAGGACAGCACCGAGGTTCTTTTACAATTATGTGCTAGGGGAAAAAAAGGCTCCTCTTCCAGCTTCTACAAAATATGATAAAACTCTCTCCCCCTAGCCCTCCTCTTTTTTTTTTTTAGTAGTCACATTATGAGAAACTGTCAATGGCATTTAAGAAATATTAAAACCCTCTGAACAAAAGCTGACTGAGAAAATAGGCACGTTAAAAAAAAGAAAAAATTTTGCTTATTCTACAATGTTTGCCATCTGCATTCTGAAAAAAAAGGGACTATTTATCTCAGCTAACGCAGTGATTTCCTGGCTTTCTGGAAGCTCCATGGTTACATTGCAATAGCTCATAGATTGGTGTTGACCAATTCGTGGTACCCTGGAATCCAGGATCTGTGCACACAACATGCTCTCCACTCACTGGGAGAGCTGGCACCCATCTGATGCTTTCATCTCCCCGTAAGCCACGGGCTGAGTCAGTCAGCTAGCTCCTGTCTCTGTTAATCTCCAAGGCCCCAATAACATTCAAAAAGCAAGAAACACTAAGACCGAAATTAGCCCTGTGGAGTAAGAGAACTAGGCAGCACCTGGAAGCTGTGCCTTTTCTCATTTCAACACGGCTTTGAATTCAAAATAAAAAGACAGTGGCTGCCAGGCAAGCACTTCCTTCGCATGCCTCAGAAAGAGAGGCCGGACTGGACAAAGTGTGCCAAGTAACTACGTCACAGAGATACACGGATCAACTTCCTTTGATATTTGTAAGGCTGAAGAACATGAAATATCATTACATACGGTCACCAGTGACCTCCTTTCACAGTCAAATCTCATGTCTCGTCTACTTTCAAACTAAGTTAATATAAGCCAAAACTAGAAAAATTGCAGGTATATATAGATACATTTCCATCTTATCAATACTGGTTCCAATACATTGAAGGAAGCAAAACTGGTTTTGTGTTTTTACACAAAATTTCCTGCTTCTCAAGTTAGGGTATGGGGAGAAAGAACAATTGAAAAAACCAAACCTAAACAAAACAAAACCAAAAAACTCAACTAAAAACAGCTCCACGAAACCAAACAACAACAAAATAAAAAAATCCTCTAATATAATTAATGGAAAAGAACACTAAGCACTAAAAGACATCACGAATACACAAAAAATTAACAGATGTGAATTAAAAAGTGCTATAAGACTTCTGAATAAAGAATAATGCTAGCACTTCAAATAAAATTCAATGTTTTTAATACATTTAATATTACTATATTAAAATGCAGTTAAAGTAAGCTTCTAGAATTTTGTCATAGTCTTTTGGTTTAACTTATTAAATGAAAATATAGCCTCTAATTCTTCAAAGTTTCACATATTTATTTAACTTTTTCCAGCCTAGATCAGGCACATAACAAAGTTTTCTAAACTAGGAATGTAGTTCTCCTGTAAATGAAAGAAATATTAAGTTAGACATGACAGCTTCTAAGCAGTGAGTATGAATAGGATTTTTATTCTAAAATTAGATTTTTCTAAAAATGGAAGTTTGCTTATCAACAAGTTGGCAATAGCAGGTGCTAATGAAGTCCAAATAAAAAAATACAGTAAGGAAAAAGAAATGCATTACAAGTGAATTTTCTTTTCAACTTCAACCAACTGGTGGTCAGTTTATGCACAACAGTTTATACAGACTTACTAGAAATTGTCATTATCTACTGTCTATCAGTAGGCTTGTGGATTTTCTCATTATTGGACTGTCAAATCCTTTAAAAAATTCCATTAAGGTTTTGTTGCAGTGACACCAGTGACAATGAATTCTCCATGTTCAATGAAAATTAATGCAGTCTTTCAGATGAAGGCCATTTACTGATACCATGCCTGGATATAATAATCTGGTTTTATTTTTTTCCACGTTAATGGTAAAAAAAAAAGCCATATTGTGCCAATCAGCAAAAGTAAACAGATGCCTTTTGTAGCAGCGTGTTATGTAAGGTGGGCGGAAAGGGAAGCACACAGGTCAGCAGGAATATGTGTATGTACACATACACGTAAATACTTATCAACACACATCTCCTTTCCATCGGTGTTCTGTGACTACCACGACATGGGCTGGCCTTATCCTGAGAACTGTGCCATTTTACAAGCTGTGGACACTGGAAAAATCCTTCTTTATTGGAGAGACCTTATTAATTAATGTGTGGTACGTGGCTACATGGCTTCCAGACCAGAGTGGGAATATCGATGCATGGCTCAGATTTAGTTCTTACTTGCCCATTGGTTTCTAATAGTTTAAGCAGATCAGCCTTGCTGGTTTCTCACCTATTTCATCTTTTCTCATGTCCTTCATCTTGTCTATAGTGAGATTCTTCTCTTCCAGCTTGGAGAGGACGGATGGTGGTAGCACTGAGAACTGCCTCAGAGGGCTCACCCAGCCCCAGAGGCGCTTGTCAATGACTTTGCTGAGATTCAGTAGCCGATATGTCATGGCAGGCCAACGTTTCCTCAGGGCGATCTCAAAAAGAGCTCGAACAATACGAGCTGCATTCTGGAAAGTGAAGGAAAAAAAGAAAAGCAAAACGGTTATAATTCTCTCAATATTCTTTGTGAAATGAAAAGGATCCCATAGACTCATCTTTGACAAACCAAAACAATAGATTTTTCTTCTCAAACTAATTTCAAACATTTTTGAAAACTATTTTTTCCATCTCTGTCTAGTGGCAGAACTACCTCATGGCTGCATTCTGAAATTATGAAAAGAAACATGTGCAACCAATTAAAATTGTAGTGTCAGGTCTGCCATAGAACTTTGATCACAGTTATGCTAACATTATGGACTTCTAAATTTATTGTGTATCAATCACTTCTGAAGCAAATTCACTTAATGTACCCCTACGCAATAGATACCTGCAAATCCACTCTATATGGAAATGCAAGTTTTGTTTTTTTCCAGTTTATGCTTCTATAATAGCATCCCATTTCACACTGAACTTCACAACATTTGCACAGAAGCTTAACAGTAGTGATTTTTTAAAACATGTTACTATATTCTGAGAATACTGTATAACCAAACTGTACAAATATGCTTTGGACTTGGAGAAATAATTATTAACATAAGTCTGAATGAGGTCAGTCTTATCCTGAAAACCTAAGATATGATATTCCTTTCATAAACTTTTCAAGCTGTATTATGAAGCTATGCCTTTTTTTTTTTCCCTACCAGTACTATGTCTGGATTAGGAATTATGTTCTTGATTCATTGAATAGAATATAATCATTCCCTACTGGCTCTGCTATGCCAACAGGAATAAAAAATAGAAAATTATTTGGTTGTGATAGGAAGCATATGTTACTAAAGAAGCATATTCCTCTTACTTAGAAAGGATGAATAATCTTCTTAATAGTCACTATCTGGGTAAAAAAAAAAAAAAAAAAAAATCACACTTTGTAGCACTGGTTCCACAAGTACAGTTTATGAAGATCTGAGAAGATCAAGTTGCCTCATTAAACATGCTATAAATGAGACAGACAAATAAAAGCAATTGCCTTGAAAGCAAAGATTAAAAGGATTGTACCAAAAATGATTTTGCTGTGCAAGTACCACAATTTTTATGATGTGCACCATCAATTCAGAATTTTCTCATTTATACCCATACATGCTACAAAATACAAACATTTCTGAAGAAGGTTATGCTACTATGAAAATCTTGCTAAAGACTATGTATAACTTTGAATATTTAAATCTCATCTTTAGCATCAACTAAATGCAATTTTAAAATTAATTCTTTCCAAAGAAGTTTTGTAAGGAAGAGACAAAAAAAATTCCATGCAACATGTTTGCTGACTGTTAAAAAATCAAAAAAAGTGTGTGAGAGAGACAGGCTAAAAAGTAAAACTTTTTTGGGCTCATGGTTGTCTAAATAGATCTCTGTGTCATGTCCCCCTGTGCACATGCCCGTGTGGTAACTAAATGTGCTGTGTAACAACCCTTCAGGTGTCAAATGAAGCCAACAAACAAATACATAGACTGGTACGTAAATCTGCACATTTTCTTGCTAGATTACATCCAGCAACAGAATTACACATCTTACTTGTGTAGACCTAGGTATGTGAATCAAACACAAATTACGTTTTACAGAACCAAGTATAAAAACATACAAAGCATAAAAATAGATTACAACAGTTTTTCACATTTAGAAGAAAACCCCGAAATTTAAGAATATCATTTCTGTGCAATCACAGTTAGAGCTACTAAATATAATAAGACTACAGGGGTAATACAAACAAAAAAGGACATTTATAATTAACAAAAAATGCCATAGTCTCCCAAGGCAGCCTTTTGCAAAACTTTTCTACTTAAGCGTTATAGCTCACATGCATGCAGAAACACAAGGCTCTGATTTTCAAATAAACGTGCATAAAAATGTACAAAAAAGATACAGATCAGGGCCTACTTATATAATTGTAAATATTTGGAAGAATTAAAACAGCAGAAGACAGCAACAAATATGTAGAAAATACTATTTTTACCTGTGCAACATATGCAGAATCCGAAATAAGGGAGAAGCTGTCCATCTCCCCTCTGCTAATGTATGTTTGAAGGAGGATATTAATTTTTCCATAATTGTTTTCCACACCTCCTGGAGCAGGAAGTTCACAGAAATCATTTAGTAAGGTATCTAGCTCTTCTATTTCTTCTTCTCTTACCTAAAACACAATTATACATTATGAAGAGGCTAAAGCAATTTGATAAAAGTTTTTACACGGAAATCAAATTTTCCTGATAACATAGTTACATTACTTTTAAATGGAGTCTCTAGTTTTAAGGAGAAAAAAAAAGAAGAAAAAAAGCAGTAAACCCACATCTTCCACAATGTAGCTAATAGACCATAATTGAAACTATCTTAATAGGGACACAATTACATTTTGTTATTCATCACCATCTATTAAGGTTGCCATTGACATACAAAAATTTGATATGCCACAAAAATTGAATCTTGTGACCTTACCATCCTTCATCTGATGAGATTTCATTTTTTATTTGACCAGAGTAAAACCTCTGTCCATCTGGATTAGCGCAATCTTGAATTAACATTAAATGTACTCATTATAGTTACACAGTTTGCATGTGGCATAATACATTTTTAAACTCAAAACTGTGAAGTACTATGATTCATCATATTAAAATTTTCACTGTTAATAAGATTAAGTCTTAATATGAGTAAAGAAATATTAATATCTATGATTTGAATAATGCATAACATTTCACATTCTAACTGATGACCCTTACATGGCAAAACTAGCATAAATCTACATATTCTTTGACTTACTGATAGTCTGTTAGTGTAAAACTTATTTAAAGAGGGTAAATGTTTGGTCCCTGCAGGGAACCATCTGAAAGCAATTTTCATTTGGACCTGACTACCTGACATACGAAAGACCCTAAGACAATTGGGCTAAAATCCCCAACTTTCTACCCACTAGTCTCACAGGAAAGGAAGACATGAAGTACACAACCATCATAGATGACTCCGCTTTCAGGGGAATACTATGCTCTGCTTAGAACAGCATTTTTGATAATTCTTTTCTGCTCTTGCACAGCACAGTACATGTCTAAACCAGATCTGTATTTCAGCTACTGGTGAGTTAGATATCTCAAAATGCAGAATTTTTAAAGGCATTATGGAAACATGATTCATTTATCAAAAGTCACAATTTCTATCACACAGAGGGGCAAATCCTGAGTTGTTCTTGTGAAAACCAGTCACTAATTTTAACATTCAGAGCTGCACAGCAAATGAATCACAAAAATCTGGAAATGACGGGGCACTGATACCATACCGTATAAATCTGAGAAAGTAAACTAGAAAAACTGTGCTTTAGTCAAGAAACATCACTACTAACTTTATTACAAATATAGAAACGCATCACATCATATTTTCCATGTGCTTTCCTTTTAAATATTAAATTACGCTAAATTTAGAACTAGTCAAGCAATATCACTATCATAAAAAAAACCCTCCTAGCTTGGAAAACGTTTCATGTATGACTGTGAAACCTCACTGCTTATTATCTTCTATAATAGAAGAGATTACAGCAAAATAGAATTTGTCCATTAGATAAAGAGATGGTAATACCCAGACAATGTGTGCAAATATGTAAATATGTAGATGGTGAAGGATTCACACTGCCAGCTTGCAGAGCCAGGTGAATGAGAGCCAACTATGATCTGGAAGTTGTATAATTGTGGTAAAATGGCAATGAGCCCAAGCTAATAAACCCTGTGGAGTCTGGCTCATACCTCTGTGAGACGGAAGCATGGGCAAACAAGCTCATGCCAGCTTGGATTGTATTGCCTTGTGTCCTACCCACACAGGAGGCAAAAAGGGAGGTTGGAATTGAACTGACTACAATAGAACAGTAATCTTCTAGCTTGCATAAAATCCGTTATGACAACTTTCTAGATTTCAGATTCGAATTTATGAGAATTTATTGTTCTGCCAATCTAATATTGTTCCCTGCAGAAAGTATATCAGAATTCACTTCAGTGAGTCCTGCCTCATTCCTGATAAAGCATATTGTTCAGGGAGACATCCAATAATGCTTTAAACTTCAAACAGAAAAACTATCTCATCCCTAGGCACACTATTCAAATGGACACTTAGCTTCACCTGTTAATAACTGAAGAGCTGAAAAGTTCTTAAAATAATTTTAAAGAAATTCTCAAAGACACATAACTAGCTATTAAATGTGCAATATAGTTCAAGCTGAACTATGTATAAATTTGAGTGAGAGCATATTATGTCTACTTAGAAAACATTTTATAATGGTGCTTAACATTTAACAAAACTTGTTTCTACAGACAATATTTATGGACTAAGTACTACAGAAGTGTCTAGTTTCAAGACATTCTTTACCTTTATCTGTTCAAACTCTTCAGCTTTTGATACTATAGCAAGAATATCGCCTTCGGTTTTATGAGCATCAAACAATTCATTGAAAGTCTATTAAAAATAAA
Organism: Callaeas wilsoni; assembly: GCA_013398955.1. Taxonomy (NCBI): domain Eukaryota; kingdom Metazoa; phylum Chordata; class Aves; order Passeriformes; family Callaeidae; genus Callaeas; species Callaeas wilsoni. The sequence goes on along the minus strand of VWPU01002122.1, from coordinate 168,081 downwards.
AATAATTGATTTGTCACTGAAAATAAAAATACACATATAGCAGGAAACAACGAAAAATTACCCAAGATTTTAAAAGGCATACAAGGATAAAGCGCAGGTTATTGGAAGACCAGAGTGATGCAATTTAAACAGGAACAAATTCCACAAGACTTTTCAGCAGTTTCAGAAAAACAGTCTCTCCCGTCATCCCTTGGCCACCCCAAAATCAAGAGACATGCAATGTGGCCATTTAAAAAAAAAGAGTCTAGGACATATCTGAGTGAATAAATACGTGAGACTAATTATACACAGTGACAGTAAACAGTTAAAAATTATTAATGCTGAGTCTTCAGCTTTGTACGAGAAAAACACTTACTTGCTAAAAAAGAAAAGGTTTTTAGATGAACGTGTACATCAAATCAAGTTTCCAATACTACAAAATTTTGTACATGTTTACAACAAAATCTGATTACAGTGCCAAAAGTTGTTCAAGGCCGTTAACCTAATAGCACTTTCTCCCGGAGAAGGTAATCTGCTATCAGACACTACACTTCAATGTGCTATCATGTACTAATGGTTGCACACACCACGGATATCAAAATATTTCTTAAAATTCTCCTAAAAGAAGTCAAAAAGACTGTAGAAATTTCAAATCTCAGTTCACACTCAGTCTAATTTTTCAGTATTGCTTGATATTTAGTTTCTTTTTCCTATTTCCTCTCCCCCCATTTCAGTAAATATTATTGGAAAATATGGTGAACAAATCAGCTACATATTCTGTAATATCTTACAACTATTTCAGGTATACATTAAAAAAGAAGGAAAAAACCTCCAGAAACAGGACATCATCTTTTACCTCTATAGTATTGTATTTAATATAGTAGTGGCTGGCAGTTCTGCCTAAATCTGTTGAAGAAAAAAAGCCAGTTCGTTCTTCAAAGCGAATCATGCGGGCTTTGTCCAGTTTTCTGCCAACTTCAATTACCAATTGTTCTCTGTGCTTTTCTAGACTTGGATCCATCTAGACACGAAAGACATTTATTTGCATAAAACAAGTGTTAAACAAATAATTTTGAGGTAACTCAGTCACATAAAGTCAAAAATCTGATAAAAGGAAAGTACAGTTATTAAGTCATGATTTTCTTGAGATGTCACTAACAACAGTTACATTGACATTATTAACCAAAACCTGTATGAACAGGACAAAATAATCAAAATAAAATTTCTTTTACAATGATTTGAGACTATTAGTACAATGTGGACCAATACTACTTCTGAAAACAGTAGCATGATTATGAAATAAATTTACATTGAAATTTTGGAAGATGTTTTAACGATAACATATTCTTCATTAAATTATCATTACTGTATCATTTCACAAATACATGTCATCTTATGGCACCTTCTGTTTATGAAAATGGCTTCCTGTGTAGTTGACATGAAGGTGGCTTTAATTGCATCCATAATAGGTTAAACTTCAAATTGAATGGCTTAAATGTTTACTAGCAAAAAAACTTTAACATCCCCCAAAGCCTTCGGTATGTTAATTGGGATATTCTAATTAGTGAGTTACAGATGTACAGTAACATTCATATTAAAAGCACACCAAGGAGCTTGCTGTGCCCAACACCACTTCTATTCATATCAAAGTTCAGCAACTTGGCCATTTTGTCCAGCTAATAATGCACATTATCTCATTAGTACATAAAAAGCTGGGCAAAACTCCCATCTGAGTGGGACTGCTGTATAATTGTGTGTTTCCACATCAGGCACCTGGGATACCCACACTGACAGGGATGGATGAAAAGGGATTCATAGTTATGTCAACCCTCTGCTATATGCACACCTGAGATATGGCTCTAATTAGACAAGCAATAATTAACTGATAAGACTAAAACACTGTTCTAGTCCACAGGCAGTATTTTTATTTCAGGGCTTGTGTATAGTTCAGATTTCCTAAAGAATAAGTCATACCAGCCCTCTTGGTAAATCTGCGACAGAGATACATGACCAGGACAGCAAAAAGGAGCAGGCTTTAAGAACGGTTATGTCTTGGTTTGCTCTGGTTTTCCCTGGACCAGGATTCCATTTCACCTTTGTGCAGAAGTACATCATCGCGCAGTTGGAAAAGTTGCAGATAAACGTCGTCATCTCCACAAAGCAGCTGCAAGACTAGTTCCTAATATTCCGCGTTTGCCAGTCACCCTGAAGCTGTTTCTCCTTAGTTATGGCTTGCCTTAGTTTCAAGTGAAAAGCTAAGATGGCAAAGGTCTAGACTTCTTTTCTCAATAGTAAGTCATGCACTGAGGTCAGATTTCAGAGCAGAGTTGGTCAAAAAAAAGAGTGATCTAGATGCCAGATGTTCAACATTTCTTAAAACTGCTGTGGGGGGAAAGTTTTTAAAAATATCAAAATGACTCCCTACTCCTTTGGCAGTCCAAAGTACCTGCCAATCTTTTGCCTTACATAAAAGCTAAAGCTGCAACAGCAGACTAATATTTTTTACAAAGTTTTAACTTTAAAGGAAAGGTCACCAACTTGAAAAAGCTGTGAAACAATATTTGAGTCTAGAGAATCCATGGCTAGCACCCTTCTTGTTGAACTTACATACTTAGACATCCCCAGAATAAAAGATCCAGCCTAGAACACCTTTAAGCCATACTCTTAAAGCGAGCCTTGGCATGTCCACAGTAAGAAACTGAGCAGGTCTGGAGTATACATATGGAAATTTAAGAATGCATGATAAAGTACATTACTATTAAGGATAAAGTACATTATTATCTGCACTGTTTTCTCTAACTTACTGAGAGAAATATTGGGCACAAGATCCTCTAATTTTTATATCTTAACATAAGTTTTATGGTGATAAAAAGCTCTGCTTAACTGTGGGAACACCAAAGGGTAGAACCAAAAAGAGGAGAAAATAGACAAAGGAGTTTATTTAATCCAGGCACCTTTTCATTGGAACCCCAGAAGTATTAAAAAAATGCCTGTAATTCGTACTACAGAATTCACTAATACAACATTTGCATTTGCTGCACTTTTCCGTTCCACTCTTTCTTTTTTCTTGCTGCTCCTCATTAATTTTGGCCATTTTCATGAATCAATAAGAGGCATTACTGGCACTTCTGGAAAACAACTTGAAAAATCACAAATCAACACAGTGGACCTGCAGTAGCCTGCTCCTGGGTGTAGCCCAGAAGGATCCTGGAGACAACATGTGGGGTACCAAAGATGTGCATCCTCTTGTGTGGTTGCCCTAAGGTAATTACTGGATGTGGTGAGCACCAGTAGAAAGGGAAAGGAAAACGAGTTTGCATGATCTCAGCCTCATTAAACAGCTAGGAAGTGTGATCCACAATGGATATAGGGATTCTGAATGGATAACACTGTCAGTAAAAACAGAGATAGAAATTGGCCCATGCAACATTACCAAAATACACTAAGATATCAATTATGAAAATTGGATACCCAACCAAATCTTTGGTTATACCTGCATCTGGCACTGTAGCATCCATAGACTCTCTATCACACATTAGCTTTGAAGTTTAAAACTGATTTCTCTAGAAAACAAGGGGATTTGCATGGGTTTTGCTCCTACATGAATGAGTAACATCTCACATTGATATAATTTGTTACTGCATTTGCTCAAAAACATGAATGTCTAGTATTAGCACATCAAATCAAAAGGAGTAGAAAGAAGGTTAGAGGAACAATACAACAAGTGCTGGCAATCCTCACCTTCTCAGCAGCTAAATAGAAACACTAGAGCAGGGAGAAGGGGAGAAAATATTGTTCATAGATTTTAAAATTTATAAAAAATATTTCTGTTAGTGTTTTATTGCTTTTTGCACCACTTATTATCACCATGGTTACATTTCTTTTAATCTAGAATTTGATAGTGAAAGAAAAAAGGAATTTATATTAATGGGACAACAACATTCTTCTCACTAGCAAATCAATTTTTGCTTCTCATTTATCTATTACTTTGTGGTCTGTGTTATATACTGTTATATTAACATATGGTGATATACTATATGGCTTTTTATAGAAAAGAAATTTGAGATGACCAGAGGTCTAAAGATGTCTGCAGAAGCTTCCTTAAGCAATAGCACACCTATTTCCACTGCAGTTTCCACTATCAGAGAAAAAAAAATCAAAAATTCGTCTCCTGACACATACCTCTACATGTCACCATGACCTAACAAACTGCTGCCCACAATGTCAAAATAAATCACGAAGTCACAAAACGGATTCTTGATGTGAAATAAACTGCAGTTACCGTACCGTTGTGAGCTTGACTTGCATTAGGCTCAATTAACCATGTCTAACTATGTTAACATTAAATGCTTATAAACAGCTGTACAAAGAAAAAGGTAATAATATTTAGATAATCTGCAAACTATTAACCTTCCTAAAAATTACAGATAATGGAAAAAACTTGGAAAAAACCCCTTATGTAAATGTGCTCTGATTCATATCACTGCATGGAACGCTAGTAGATAAACAAAAACATTTCCAAACGAATTAATAAAAAAATCTTATAATTAATGAATCATATGAAAGAAAATATCATCCAATTTAAAATGTTTTTTTATAGTTTATAAGATATTATGTGATGAAACATTCTAAAACAAAAGCTGACAGGGGTGAGGGGAAATCAAGAAATGCAAAAATGCTTTCTTTTATCATTTATATCTAGTCTACAAAATTGAAACACTGGAAACAGCCTACGTTACAGTAACTGTGTAATAAGAATGAATGGTGTCCTTTGGAGCATGACTTGACCAGTTAAAATGTATTTTTATGTGAACAGAAGGGGCCTCATAATTTAGTGTTAAAAACACTCTGCTACAGAAAATATCTTCCTTTTTCTAAGCACTTTAAAAGAATTGCTGATGTCAGGTTAAGTAGAAATAGCAAATATTTATCCTCACATCAGGGAAGGATTAGAGACTCAGAATAGGTTACAGATTTTTTAAAAATGCATTTTATACCTGATAAGCTTTGTGACTGATGCCATATACTAATGGATTTGCTCTCATCCGTACATAAAGATAAGTGTAACTTATCCACTTTACTGCTTCTTCCACATTAGTTACCGTACCAAGAGCAATCTGGAAATAGGAGAAGAGACAAAATTAAGCATATATGTTACAGCTGTACATAAGTATTTGGCTGAAAACACATGGACTTCAGAGTATTAGCACAAGATTAAAGAAAGTGTCGGGATATTTCCAATTTAAATAATTTTGAAATAATACTAAAACAATAACTCGAACAATTTATGCATCTTTATCTTGTGAACCTGTAATAACATGGGTTTCTTTGACAAACTACTATAGAAACAGTGATCATAAATGATCTTCCCTACACTACTCCTGATTTTTACAACTAAAAGATGATATTGAGCAAGCTTGTTATAAAAATAAAAAGAGAAACAAAACAAAATAACTGTAGTAGACATGGCCAAGGTAATTTAAAGAAGAGTACTTGAAAAGTAAAGAATCTACATTTAAAAGATTAATTTCTTCATGCCAATGTGAAAGCACTATCAGGTCCTAAACAAAATATCAAGAATCTTTAGGGTTTTTCATCCTCATACTTGGCAATCTCTTTATACACAGTTTTTATTAATAGTTTTATAAAACTATTTATAAATAGTTTTCTCCTTTCCGTAGCTGCTGAGTCAAACATACAGGTACCTGCTACATTTTTGTTATGTCAAAATATAACAAAATTGAACAGGTAATATTCACACACACACATATATATATTGCAAACATGTTTATTTATATTTCAAGGCTAAATCAGGTATACCAAACCATTTTTTTTACTAAGTTACTTTTTTTTTTTGACAATTCAATATTTCTATCACCAAGCTGTTGACCACACACACATTTTTACTTGATAACTTCAGCTCTATTTTGTATTGGTTACATTCATGAGAAGCATTTTACCGCTTAATTCCAGTTAACCTGATTGTACCAGAAGAATTTAATATTTCCTGCATGTCCCATGAACAAACCTTTTTTGGTTGTTGCTGGTTGTTAAAACAAGCAAAAGTCCCTCTTACCAAAGTTTTGTGATCCATTACTGCATTTTTAAAGCTATTTTTGTTTTATTGGTGTTTGGATTTCATATAAATCTTCCACGTGACTTGGCAGAAATAACAAAAAAAAAAGCCTATAGAACTAAGTGAGTACATATGCATGTTCAGACTGAAGTACCTAAACCTTAATAACAATACTGGAATTCTTTTTCAAGTAACATCAATATCTGGTAAAAAATAACAATGAAAGCCATATCTGCCTTAAGTTAACTTAAATCCAGCAAAACCTTGTTAATATCAGCGTTAATATCAATAGCATGGAGTAACCCTAGGCTTTGCTTTACACATTTTTCAAGTGATATTTTGTTCTTCAAAAGCATGAGGAAGTTGGGGGAAGTCCCATTGTGTTGCTTTTCAAAGTACATAGCTACATAATGCACTGAAGTAGCTACAAAAACATTCAGTTTTTCACAGACTACAGGGAAAACATGGAACAGAGCCCACAGGTTACTACTACTTGATTTATACACAGGTTATTTTGAGCATTTGGTTTCTTTGCATGACTCAAATACCTTTCAGTGCACAACTTGAAATAGCTTAACAACATAGTCCAGTAGTAGCATTTTCAACAACCACTTTCACAATCATGAAAACATTATGTTCTCGTTACTGAGGACCATGAAGTCTGACAAAAACAAAACACCCCTCATTTTTTCTTTGCATCAATTGTTCAAGTATCTGATTCTATTGGTATTCTATTCTAATTAATTATTTTAATAAGTTAAAAGCAAAACTGAAGGAATAAAGCAATTGTGAAATACAGTTGGGTTTCAGATACTGTATTGAAATCTAATACTGCACTTTCCTTCTTCCTCCAACTTCAATATTATGCAGTCAAAAAAAACAGAGTAATTTCTAAATATTTGCTGCCATCTAGTGTTCAAGTAAAGTTCTTATGGACTGAAAATTTATCCTTCATTAAAACTGTATGAATGATCCAAGTTTCCAGCATTTCCTCAGCCGTGTATTAGGCATTTAGTTACAGATGGAATAATGGATGAGTAGAAATATTCACTATGTTGACATTGTATTGTCCAATCGCACCAGTTGTCATAAAACTATTTTGATTTTTCACACTTCAAACGCAAACAATGGTGTTTCATCAGTCACAGAACGCATTTTTGAGTACTGTATTTATCCAAATTATGTGTAATTTTAAATTACAGCAATAATCAGCATCACACAATTTAACTAATTTTGCAGCGACTGACGTTGCCATCATTGAACAACGTGCTTAGCAGCATTTATTGTTATTTATTTTCTTTTTGCCTTTTTTTTTTTTACAAATGCTATACCACAAACTGACATTTTAGAGAAGGTGATTTTGATTTTCAAAAAAGTGTAAACAGATATAAGTAGCATGGCTTTTGGGGGGCAGTTTTTGAAAAATGAGTTTTTTCTCTCTGATATTTCTATTAGAAATAGATTAGAAAATGGTATAAAATATTACTGATAGTATATACTGAACTTCCTATATAGCGTAATACATACTTTACATATATGTGCTTTTTTACAAATATAATGTCTGTTATTGTCGTATAATTGAGTCAGATTACACAAAGAAAAATTTCTATGTATCAATCAAGTATTTGTTGTTCAGGTAAGAGAGCAAGGAACTTTTCTTACAACCTAATAAGCAATTTTCTGTTTCCTTTGGAAACCAGTGGATTTTAAATTACTATTTCAGCTCCATAGGACTACGGTCTTATTCCTGCAAAGCTTTTGAAGTAATTAATGCTACTAGAATTGTCCTAAGTCAGACAGAATCTCCTGTGCTTTGTCCCATTCCCAGATCAGCCATTCAGCCACCCAGCTCCTGAGTGGTTTTTTTTGGAAGGGCTCTGAAGCAATTTTTCATCTCTTCTGAGAACCCTTTCTTTCAAGTAAAAGATGAAGAGGTTTGTCCAGACTAAAAGAGTCACCACGTTCTACATTCCTGTCTTCAGAGGAAAATCGTAAGCACATGCAAGTGAAGGCACACACCCTGGGGAGGGTATACCTACTGTCCAGCACTGCAAATCATTTCCTAAGCTCTCTGGGGAAAGGAGTCGTCCCAGCAACAAGCTGGAGTCCAGCTGTGCTTCTCAGGGAGGGCTCTCTCAGGTGGAAACCATTAGGGAAGGAATGGTGACCTGCATCCTATGAGCTATTGATGATAGTTCCCAGATAAGTTTAAGTTTATGGTCTAATTAAACCACATCCCCTGCATCTTATCTTTCTTCCTGTATTTCCAGAAAATACAGTCGTAGGTATTTTCTGTTTGCCAGCTGGTCAACTGCCCCAGAACTTGCTCCTCTCAACTAAGTACTTTAACCAGCTGTTGATTTTATTCCATTTTACATCCTATTATGCCCACTGGCAGAAATTCAGTAAAAAAAGGAACAGGCCATCTCCATGCCTACATTGATCATCACTGATCATTTACTATTCTGCTAATTTTTAGGAAAAAAAACCCCACAAAACCAAACCAAAACTCAGATCTGCAGGAGAGAATTCACAGTGGACATTCAAAGTCTTAATTTTGGTGTCATGTCAATGAAGTTGGATGTATTACAGATTTTCCCACTCTGTAGTTCTCCTTAAGAACAAAAACACTGAAGCATGAAGATCAGCTGTCTCTGAGGTTAGGTAACAGCAAGTGCTGAAGGGCAAAATGTGGCAATGAGGAATAAGCATCATATAAATTTCTCCCAAATTCTTAAACTATTGCATCTCAAGGTCTTTAGTTAAGGGTATTGGCTTTGCACTTGGTATCTTTAAATGGATCTTTATTCCATTTTTGGACAGTTTTTGAAGTACTTTTCTGTTTAGAAACAGCTCTCTGCGGAGAGTTCCACAGTCTAACCACCCAGTGGACATCTTTTTGTTTTCTAAACCTGCCAGTGGCTCATCTCAGCCAAATCATCCTGGTTCTTGTCCCAGGAGAGATGCAATCTTTTGCCATGTTACTTCATTTATTACTTCACAAAACTCTGTAATACAATCTTGATTTGCCTTTGTTCTTTCCTGAAGCATACAGAAAAACTGGTGTGCTCCTGTCACAGAAGCTGATTTACTCCTTTGCCCATCCTCTCTGAAAATTTTCTGCTTCCAGAAAATTAATTTTTATATGGGGATTAGAAATACTGCAACTTTTTTTTCACTATTGCCCAAATTTTCTCTCCTGTGCCACATAAGTCTAGGTACAAAATTCAAGGCTCTGGATTCCACTTAGCAATTGTGCAGCTAGGATTATATACTGTATTACCCCAAATATCTGAATCATTCTTACCATCTACCTATTTCTGTCAAGAGACCTGGTCTAGACAAAAGTAATTTCATATTTTTGTGGAAACATGAAGTCTTCCCATAGTTTCAACTGCTGCCTTCACTTCATCAGCCCTTCTTTCCGCTACTAGTATGTCCATAATAAATTAAGAATTTAAACAGTTCAGCAGTTCTTCTGGCCTTTAATTTGCTTCTCTTTACAATTAGACAATAAGCATATGGATTTCCTGAGTGACTTGTAATAAAAGCAGATTCTGCTCCTACAATATGTTGTTTTATTATACATCAGTGCAGATTTCCTGGTGCTATCAACAGGCTCTGTTATGGAGATGACAGTGGTCATCAACATACTTGTCTTAATTTCTATAACAAATCAGTCAAAACCCATATATTTTGTATCCATACAGTGCTTTGTTACTACCAAAGGGTAGAAGATGACTAAAATTCAATATGCTTCATAAGACTATCTACTGATTCATATGAAGGCATATGTCTTAAAACATATTTTTTTCCCAGAATGCTGCAGCCTATTGGAATAGTCACCTCCAGGTAAACGTAACAATTTCTAAACTATCTGCATCCTTCTCAGAGGATTCCACTATCTTAGATCAAATCAGCATACACAGAAGTTTATACTGACTCCAGTTATAAGAAAATGATAAAGTTACTTTGCAAAAAACACTAACACAATAGCTTCTTGTCAGTGCTCATAATATTGATTACCTGTAATCTGGCAGGTACTAATTTTTCCTGCATGTTATGACAGAATAATATCACATATGTTGCTTTCGTGCCCTTGCTACACTATTGTACTCCACTGCTATTTCTACTAACAATCATTTATCACAGTGATTAACAAAATTCTGACTGCATCTTCACCTTCTGTAACTGTATCATGGTTATGGAATCTGGGGTAATTTTAAAGCCATGAGTACACTGTTCTTTTCAGGCAACTACCATTACACAAAATCAGAAATAAAGGCTAACTTTCTAATATTTTAAAAAAAAGTAGAAAAATCCCCTGCTGTGAAGGAAAGCCTACTCAACCCTTGTTTCATTGTCTATTTCACGTATCTCAAAAAAATCCCCAAAGCTCTTCTATGAAATGTGGCTGGATTTTTCCTAGTGAAAAGGCACACAGTATCCCAAGACCAGATCCCTCTCTCCTGACTTATCGGGGTGCTGAAATAGTAATTTAAACTATTAACAATAACCACAGGTAATCCTGGCCTGCATAACCAACTTTAGAATGTAAATTTTTCCTGCTAATGTGGTAAGTTGCTACTATGAAATTTTAAATAACTGAATATCCATCCAGTTCCACTTAGAGAATATTCAGAGGTGTCTATCTCCAGGATCATTAAGTGTCGTCAAAAGGAAATGGTTGAGAGCAATATACCTGCACCTGCAAGTATGCCTTCCATTTATTTTTCCTCTTTTTTTTGTGGTAGAAAGCGAGATGGGAAAATTGCGAAAGTGATGAAATGCTAAAATAAACAAATGTGTAAGAATTGTGTAGATAAAATAACAAGCATCTTCAAAAAACTATTCTTAATAGACCAAATAAACTTCACATCTTTCAAAGTGACAAGCAGTTTTATGTCACTGGACATTTCAGTTTAGCTAAACCACTTGACTTCAACTGAAAAAATGTCCAGTGCCTTTGAAAAAAAAGTTAAAGCCAAGTCCATTATTCTTCCTACACTGAAGTCAAATATGTGAATTTGTTTATATACAGAAAGACAGGCTTTTTTTTTTTTTTTTTGTGAATTTTACTTTTCAGTTACGCACAACACTTTCTAAATTCTAAAAAACCACTTCTGATTAAAAGGTAAATGCTGAGGTGTTACAGTTTTATCTTAATGGTATTTTGACCCTCCCTCCTACTTTGAATACCTACTACCTTTTGTGAAAGACCCTCCATTTTCATGTGTGGCAGTTCCCTTAAACATACACACCTACACACTAACAGTAATAAAATATGTACAATGAAAATTTTATTAAGTGTGACAATATTGCATTTTTGTTTCAATGTCAATCCTTTAAAGTTTGCTAGTTTCTCTAAACAAATCAAAGGTTACCTCTGCATTTAAGTTGTCTGCGAGGCTTTCAAGAAACTGGCTTTCAATGGGGTTCTGCTGCGTAAGAAGAGTCAGGTAATGACTGAGTTTATCATGAGTCGTAATAATGATGCCTTCTCCGAATTTGTCAAACTGAGGCCGTCCAGCTCGACCAAATATCTGCATGACATCTAAAATTCCAAGGTCAACAAAGGAGCCTCTTTTTGCAGCATATATTTGTGTTCCCTGGTTGAGGAAAAGTTAATAAAAATTAACATAAATACACATGAATATAATCCTGATGAGCTGAATACTGAAATTAGGCAAATATAGCATGATTTCAGAAGTGTACTTTAACTAATCCTTTCATAATCTTTGATATATTTAAATCTTTACTATACAAACTAGACTCCCACTGGAGAGAATCAGTTTAATGAGATATAAATAACATTTCAAGTCAATCAGATATTTCCCCTTCAGGCCCAAAACTCACAAGAGACCTTGCTATCTATACTTCTTTACAGGTTTCTTTTAAGAGAGATAACCCCTTGCAGAGTAGGGAAGCTCCTACCTTAATAACAACAGCATGAGCAGGCAGATTGACACCCCAAGCGAGTGTGGCTGTACAAACCAGGACTTTGATATGTCCATTAGAAAACAAGTTCTCAACCAAACTTCTGTCTTGCCGCAGCATTCCTGCATGATGAATACTAAATCCATCTGGAAACAGCTCACGTAACTGCTTATTTCTGGATCTCTGCACCTAGAATGGACAAGAATAATAATTAAATTCACTTCCAATTACAGCACAAGAAATATTGTATTAAAAAAATACAGGAAAAAATATGAATATTATTATGAATCACAAGAAGGAAACTATTTCTGTTAATATTGGATTTTCCATCAAGGCCAGTTTGCGATGATTTTCTATAAATTAATATTTCTATACTTATTTTCCAAAGAATACACTTAATGGTATAAAAGACTGTCAGAAGTTTAATCTTTGTACAAAAGTATAGTTTCACTTAAATGAAGATTCAAGTTAACCAACAGCGAGTAACACGGAAACTGAGAACTCGCTTATCACTTTTCCTTAAAAGCAACTCCCTTAAAAGAACTCCCTTATCACTTTTCCTTAAAAGCAACTCTTTCAGACTGTGCAGGCAGCTTGGACAGGCTTGAGGCATCAGGCCACACACTATAGTAAACATGAAGTAGGGGACACCCTTCCCCACCACCAGCCATTGTATTGGTGCAGCGTAGCCTGCATCACTAAATTCATACTATGGAATCAAACTGTTCATCCACCCCTCATTCTTCCTTTCCCATATGCAGGAGGGATCTCAGTCTGCAAAACCTCCAGCCTCCTGCAGGGTATGAGGTCTGTGAGCATTATTTCTGTGTACTGGCTTTATCATGCTTCATCTAGACTGAACACTGACTATGTTATGAAAACCTAATATACTTCCCTAATTTGCCACAAACACTTCTGATTTTCTGCCTGTCTCTTCCATATTCCTACATGCTGCCCTAACTGCCTTCCAAAATCAATTGCTGTTAAATATGACACCAAAAGGGTTGCAGTAATGTTGATTCTAATCTTTCCCTAAACCCGATTTCTTTATCTTTGTCCATGGAGAATCTCTACTTTTCCATCAACCATATGAAGGTTAAGTAGTATTTGACTCTCACTGTATCTTCAGCCTTTCATACTACAGTGAATTAATTCTAGATAAAATTAGATTATTATTGTTATTATTGTTGATGTTGTTATACCTTCACATTTACCATTTCCTGACACATAGCCACTGAAAAGTTGATTTATGGGCTACAGAGTGGATAAAGGAACACAAAACATGGTTCACAGTACTGGCAAACTGCCAAACATGAACAATAAATCTCTGCAAACACAGAAATAAATAGGGAGATGGGAATGCAATTATAAAAGGAGGACATGAAAAGAAAAATATTGTAGGAAAAACACATTTCTCAGATTCTCAATTATCCAGCTTCTCAATATCTGATCTTTCCTGCTTTAGCAGTAATTATTTACTATTCGTTTAAAGGAAATCAAACTCAGCTTTTAAACTACACATGACTTTTTGGCAAGTTTAATTAACTGCTGTAATGTTTAAAAATGAATAAATAATAAATTGATAAAGTGGCCCTGCAGTTCATGAAGCTTATTCTTCATAAGCTAACAAATGGAAACAAATATTTCATAAAGAACACAGATGCACCAAGCTTTGCATTTATTGATTATCAACAACAAAACTCACAGAAGACTATGGAAAATTCACTTCAGCTGCAAACCTGAGAATAACTGTGGCACAGAAATTTGTATTGATCTTGATTATATCTGGAACTTGGTCTAAGCATTCGATGATGAATTAGCTTTTTTCTTAAATAAGTGATTAAACAATCATCAAAAAATTCACTTTTTTAGTAGAACTTTTAGTATTGGTGTCACATGCCTATTTTATATGTAATAAAGTATCTACTTTTCAAAAAGCACAATTATTCAATGTAAAAAAATTACACTTTAAATATTATAATCTTAGCTAAAAAAAGCACAATCTTGCTCTCGAATTCTCACAATTTAAAAATTGCATACTTTTGTTTGTAACTTGACTGCTTATGTTTTTTAATGTATTGAAAGACACGGCAATATACGGATGGAAAACAAAGAATAGTAGAATTGTGTACTATATACAAGAAAACTGTTTATGGTTTTAGGAAGCACAATTTCATCAATTTAAGGAACTTGAGACTACAGTAAAAAGAAAGAGGAAGGAGAAAGGTTTGTGACAGAAAACATGTTAAGATATGGCAATGCTAGTCTGACTGTGATTCAGGTACTTACAAGCTTAAGGTTAATTAACTGTTTAAAAATACAGAGGTACACCTACGTGTATCCATCTTGTTGCATTTAGAAAGAATAAATACATAGTTCTAAAACCTACCACACATTCTAAAACAACATCTTTGAAATATTTAATATGTACAGGTTCATTTATTGAATCTTCTCATTTATTGAAACTGTGAAGTGCTAGACATCCAGGTTACACAGCTAACAGGTTAGAAATATATGAAATACTTTTTTTTTCCAAGACAGAAGATGATGAACTTTTTTTAATGAAAAAAATCACAGTTCACTTTTGACATAGGAAAAAATCAAATACTGAGGAAATAAAACTGCTAGTTATTCTGGATGGTTCTATTAACTGCACAGAAATGGAATTAATTTTCTTCCCATAAATTTGTGTTCACTTTAGATTACAAAGATACAAGGCAAGTTATTTCAAGAACAATGATATAATCCAATTTTATAAAGTTCACTTGAGAAAATAAAATAAAAAGCCAATTCTCATATCTCAGTGATGCCTTGAAAGATTGCTCACACAATGTATCATTTAATGGCAGCATATCTGCTTTTGAACAAACCTTTTAAACTCTTGTGATAATGAAGTGCATGGCTATTGTATTTAATCTGGATTTTAATGGTTGCAGAGACAACAAAACCAAGAACTACTAAATAAAGGAAGTGAAAGTATATAAAGTTATATTGCTTACACCTTGTTCTATTACAGAATAAAACAAAAAGGTTTTGCTTAAAACTTATACAAAATGTTATTAAGTGCCTCAGGTGTATGGAGAAGTTGTTATTATGAGGTATAGCACTGGTCTCCTGATTAGAATTGATTTTCTTTCCCCTCCCTTACTGCTCAAGAGGGCTGTAGATTTATCACCTTTGCTTACATGTGTGTGTGCATCTAAAACAGTATGTGTTAAATAAATTCCCTGTTTAGCTTGCTGCCACCTATATTTCTCCTTTAAATGTCTTGAATTTCATGCAATTCTTGATTAAGACACATGAAAAATGTCACAATTAGACACAGAAAAATGTCCTGCTTAATTTTAATGAGAAATTATGCATACATAGCAGGAAAAAAAAATAAATCCAACTTTTCTACTAAAGACTTATAAAAGATAACACCCTTCCTTACCCTTTTCAGGCATCTGGTATCACAAATGTATCATCATTCATAACAACTATAAGATGTACGCTCTTTGAAATACTCATATGGTGAACCAAAGAAAGAAATTTTTAATATGCCTATTGATACCTTTTTCTTATTTTATATAAAAAGCAACTAAAAAAGAGCAATAAAGCTTTATTATGAGAAGGGGCTGCCAATAACTGCTTCTTGGTAAGTGAAACATGAATTAATGTGTTTTGTTTTTTTTTTTTAATCTCCAATTTCTACCCTCATCTAGGACAAACAAAGTAGATCATCACTACTTGCTATGATAATCTTTTTTCTTTCTCTAGATTACTCATTTTTCTTTTATGATTCCTCATTTTAAGATATTGCTTGAAATTCTGAATTTGGGTGTTTTTTCCCACTATTAACGCAGTTTTTGACTCATGTATTTTCTTTCAATAACAAAAATGGCACAGTCTATTCTAGCATTTTTCTCACGATCTCCTTACTATAGCAAACTTCATGCTCATGACCATACGACTCAATCATTGTAATTTCCTTTCTGTGGAGTTCACAATAGGGCAGCACTTGCAGTTTGTTCAGAATGCACCATTATATTTGTTCACTGGTTTGAGCAATTCTGAGCAATTTATTCCCATCCTCCATTCTCTGCACTGTCCTGACACCCTGCAAAGTAGCAGCTCTTAATTTTGAGGCCTCATTAGCCTGACTTGATGAGTGTCGGAGCTCAGCTAGCACAGACATCACAGACACCGACACCAAACAAAGTAAGGGATCTTTTGCTGCAGCCTTCAATGAACAGTGGTTATAATTAGCACTACTACTGCGTGAAGAACACGATTGAAGTATATCCAAAGTAACTATTTTGGAACTTTGCTCAAGACATCCGAAAATGTAATCTGTAGGTTGACCTAAATTGTTTTAAGTCCCAACAAGACAAAAGCCTCCTCTGCCTCAATTGCCTCAGTCGTATTACTAATACTGCTGAATCTGCTCTGCTGGTTCATTTAACGAATACTAAGTGTCTTTCAAAATTTATGAGATCAGTGTAGGATGGAAAAAGTGTCCATCTACTCCAGAAGTAAAGGTCAGCTGATGGAACTAGAATGAAAAAGGGGAAGTTGAAGAGTCCATCCATGGGCTTATTCCTGTTCTGTAAATTTAAAAAAAGTAGGTATGTGAGAAACAGAAAGAAATTATCAAAGGATTGCATGATCATTCACCATTTTTGCTCTTCAGAATTTACTACATTCATATTGTATATTAATTTACCTGTATATGTAAAATTTTTTTCTTTTATTTTCAACTTTGATTTTGAAGGGGAGAGATCAAAACTTGGATGGTGTAAATAAAACCACAGGAGTTTTTTTTTTAAATATTAATTCAAAATATAGTAATTTTTTCTTACAGGGAAAAAACATGAGACTCCTTAATATGCAGTTAGAGAAGTACATGAAAACACTAACCCATTAAAGATAAGTAGTAACATTATCTGGCAGTTTATCACAACAACTGTATGGAGAAATACAGATGTGAGTCTAAAGGGAGAACAAAGGTATGTATTTGAGGTACAATGATTTTACTTGAGGACTGTCCTTTTATGAATTAGAACTGTTATTTGTATTATTCCACTTGTATTGTCTGCATAATAATTAAGGTATCAGTAGCTGTTTCTAGAACAAGGATAAAGCAGCATTTTATGGGGTAGCAGTAAGATCACTTTCCTTGCTCTTTCCTGGAAACAGAGGTATTAACTTCACTGACTGCAACCGGGTCTTGTGAAGAACCCAAAAACTGCTGAGAGCCCTCCTCACCAAGACAACACACATGACCTAGCAGATCATTTCTGGAGGGATGCAGGCTACCCAATATGCTATTCTACTTAATGAGTATGCATGCTCATTCTCTACATCTTCACTTTTTAAATGTATCTAACTATTCACTTTGTATAGTTATCCTGAAGCAGTATCTCTGTTCAACATCTACTCTTTTACTGGGATATAATTAGTTGGTACCTGGCAAGACATTATTTGAAGATGGTAATTCTAGCAAACAAATGTGAATCAGTTTGAATTTCTCCTGGAAGAGTCAATAATCTAATTGTCTCCCTCTGGCGATTTAAGTTCACTGTATTAAAGTCAGAATTTTTTAAACCTATGAGTTACTGTCTGATCAATTTACTGATATCACCTCACTTAGTTCTGTAAAGTGCTTTAAAAACACCTCTGAAGGAGAAAGAAAGGAGAGTAGTGGGACTGTTCCAACCAGAACAGTTTGAAAAGAATTCCTATAAATTATACTTTGATTCTCTTTTCAATTCACAAAGGAAGGAAGTGTAAGGCAGAATTTCTGGCACATTTTTTCTATTGCCCTAGCCTTACCACTGATCCTAACGTATTTATTGCATAAGGCTGTGTTTCATCCAGTTGGTACCTTAGGGAGTGATGACTACCAGTTAAAGAAGGGACAGGTATGGTATCCAGAAATGTCTTGCCTTTTCCAGTGTGTTCTTTTTACAGTACACTGTTACATCATAGCAGCCCCATCTTTTTTTCATGGAAAAGTTACATGGTACATACAGAATAAATTATTCTATGGGAAAAGGAGGAACAGCCTTCAGATTTAAAAACTTGAGCAAGAGGTAAATGTTTAATGTAATCTTTGATTCCTCAGGTCTATAATCTATAATGCATAAGAGAGAAGTGTTTACAGACCTCACTGATCAGAGAAGGTAACAAAATGTAGTATAACGTTTAAAATGTTGCATTTTTGAGACAGCCAGACAAGACGTGAATTAAACTTGAATGCAAGTCTGACCATGCACAAATGATGATTTTGCAACAAGTCACCAAGGATATAGACATAGTTGCTAATTACCTCACTTAATGCCTAGCAAAAAACACCTATAAAGCAAAAAAAGGAACTCTTTTTATAGACAATACGCTACCTCAACCTGAGCCAGAATTTTATAAAATGGACCAAAGTAACCTAACAATTTACTTCAAGCCAGACTGCAGGGCCTGTCTTAAAACTCAATAAATTACTGATTAACAGATAAAAGGGTTTAAGAACTTGGATAGAAAAATAATTCCAGCAGCAGGTTTAGGCAGAAAGGAAATATTCATTATAATCACCTAGTTTAAGCACCACCTCTCAGTGAAAATAACAATATTTTTCATAGATTGTACAATGATAAGCATATTTCTCTTGTTTATAGCAAGTGAAATAAAAATTATATAGAGACATTTTGTACTGTTTCAGTATGAAGAAAATCTGGACTTCACCAGATCTGTGACACCAATCTGTGACATCAATCTGTGACTAAATAATCTCAAATCTTATTAAGACAAGTGCCAAAATATTTCAGTTTAACAACAACATGAAAATGCACATCAGTTAAGATTGAATTAATCGTATAACATCACAATTTTAAATTGCATGCAAAATAATTTTTGTCAGAATCGTACTTTCTTTCTCATCAATTTAGAATTCAACCACTCTCTTTCTGGGAACAGATGTATGAAACATATAAAATACATTAAGGTATCTATTTGTCTCCAGCCTTTGAGACAATAAGTCCTGTTGTCATATTTGTTAACCACTTGGAGTACACAGATGAAAAAAACATCAATCTTGGTCTGTTTTGCTGACAGCAGAAGCTTTCAGTATGGTGTTACAAAACTAGCCAGTAGGGAAGATATACAGCATGGAAAAAAAACTGATAGAGAGAGTTTGATGACATGCAAGGATGAATTTTTACTGGTTTCACTTTGAATACTGACAACCTCTGGAGACCTAGTTAAATCTTTAGTTGCTGTGCTTAACTGTGCAAAGATTTCAATATTTCTGCTTCAACAGGAAACTGATACTGCATGGTGTCTATAAAAATATTTGTTATATTTGAGAACACATCCTTTGCTTTGCAATACTCAAAATTGCCACTCTGCTGAGCCATGACAAGACCGAATGTATTTTTAGTCAGAAACAATGAAAGCAGAAAGTCTTTTAAAGTTCTTTCCAGTATTGCTGCACCTCACTTAATATATATCATAATGACTTTTAGTGCAACTCCTCCTCAAAGGCTATACTGACTGAGACATTATTAAACCTGCAATAAATATAATTTGTGAACATTAAGTGTATTTCTCATTTCGTAATTAAACCACAAATGTCCGCTAAAATTCACAGCTATATAAAGTGACAGACTGAGGATTCTCCAGAAGAATGGAATTTTTCTCACAATTCTTATAGGTAATGGGAAATGTGCAGTATGAATTAACAGTTTACATGGTTTTCAAATAGTTGTAGACTGGCATCATTACATATGACCATGAAAAGCTGATGCTTATCGTAAACCAGGAAAGTAATTTTTAGAGAGATGAACACTAAGTATTAAATGCCTTTTGATTAGGTATTGTGGCTTGGTTTCTTCACTCTTCTAACTTCTGTCCTACACAGCGTGGAAGATAAGCATAACAATGCCATGAAGACATGATAACAAAACCCATCAGTCAGTAAAAGTGACAGGAATTCCTAAACTAAAAAATGTCACAATTCACCACTCATTAAGTAACTTGAACTATGTAACTTGAAGTTTAAGAAGAAAAAACCTAAACAAGAAAAAAACATTAACAAACAGGAACATCAGACCATCTGCAGCACTGTAAACCCAAGCTTTTTTCTCTGATACCAGTGTAGTATGAAGACCCAGAAGGAAACTCATGATGTAATTAGCATCACATAAACGTTTTGGTTTTTTAAATTGGTGTGCTAATATTAAACAAGTCTCAGAAGTAAAGACGTTTTATTCCTCCTGTGCCTTTGCTATTACAAAAGAATTTCAGGGATTCCTTAGTAACCTTTGTAGTTCAGGGTTGCCACATGTTAAATCTCACAAGACAAGCAGTTTTCAGAACTCTCTAAAGGATATGAAAGATCATATATGTTTATGTATTTTTATATTGTGACGTTTATACAGTAACATCTGATTAATTATATTAAGTGGTAATTACTTACTTTACTTGATAGAGAACTAATGAACAAAAAAATGTATTAAGAGACTAATAGACCTTTAAGAGGTGAGACCAGCAAAACCTGATTGCCTGCGAACTTTATATTCCTTGTGCCTCTGTCCTAACTCAAATGCTTGCTCCATTGGGTTTCCCTAACCTCATCTCTCCCAGAATAATTTCACTGCATTACTGTTTCATAAACTTTTCCACTGGACCCTCAGGACAAAAAAAATACATCTTAAAAATGGCATCTGCAAGGCTTATGCTGATTTTCAACACTGCCATCCAGTTATTACTAACACCTTTGACAATGATGTTGTCTTTTTTGCTAGTTTTATCCCAAATTACTTGCAGACTACTCTCAAGTTCTGCAACTTTAGTGCGTAACTGCGAAGACTGTGGACTATTGAACATCATTCAGAATCAGTTTTAAAGGTAACATGATGTCTTTACACACCTGAAAGGGCACAAAAGTAGCACATAATAAGTGACAGAACAGGAAGGTTTCTATTAGTACACTCTCATGGCCAGCAGATCTGGGAATTTGGAGTCAGTTTGCCAGCTAAACTGAGGCAGCTATTAGGCTTGCTGCCAGGGGAAACCAGCAGATGCAAGAAATGAGCACTGTGCAGTCACCTCCAAATAGTTTAATTTTACCCCCAGATCCTGTTCAAATGTAGGGTATTTTCCCACAGACCTCTGCCAAATTACAAGATCCCTTGTAGTTTCAAACTCTACTGAAAAAAAATCAGTTTTTTTTTACTCTGCTATCTTAAAAAACTCCCTCTCTTCAAATTCAGCCTTTATACTACCTATATTTTATGTTACTTACTAACATTCTGCTTGATACTTCATGAAGCTTGCAAGATAATTGCGTTGTAAAGTTTAAAAATCACAGAGATGAACATATTTATGTATAATTAAATAGGGCTTTGAAAGACTGTTTTCTACATCTACAATTCTTTAAGCATTTACATAACCTAGCACATATACCTCCCACCCAAGGCTGATATTTTGAGCAAAGGAATACTTAATTTTCTTGTTCAAATAATTTTTATAACATATTTACAGGGATTTGAGAAAAAAAATATTACATTGATGTTAATTTATCCATCTGCCTTGAGTTTTATAAACAAGATTAGAAATCCTTTGCAAAACTGAGGAGCTTGCTATTGTTAAGATATTGTAATTCATATACTGTTATTTTAAAGGAGGATATACAGCTTCTTCATCAAGCTAACTCTAATTTTCTTACACAGCAGGTAAATCTCAGGGGAAATATAAGAAAATATCTCACATATCAAACACACCATGGAGACAAAATTATCTAATAGGGGAAGAGGTAAGGAGATTGTTACTTTCTCACTTAACACAGTACATAGCAGCACAAAACAGGTGAGAGGAGAGCTGCTGTGCTGATTGCTTGCACAGTTCCTCTCCAACCCTCATTAATTTCCATTTTTCACACTCTGTTTACTTATCTTGCATACATTAGTGCTAATGACTGTTCGAAAGTGTTAGATGCCACACTATGAGCTTCATTTTCTTTAATATTTTAATTATATTAACATTCTTCTGTACAATTAGTAGTCATATCTGCACAAATCATTACATCCTTCATGCATTTAGTCTCCTTAAAAGAGCTTTTCATTTCACAACTCTACCCCCTTTTAAGAGCAGCCTGTGATAGACTGAAGAGTTAAAGGTTAGTGATTCAAAGCAACTGGCCATTTGTGGAGCTGGCAGGGTGCTTTGCTCAGGCCGGGTTTGCATCCCTGCTCCACCAGCCAAAGGGCAGGAGAGATTTTGTATGTGTGGTGGCAAAACCTCTAATCCCCACAAAGTAAATAGTAAACAATGCCAATCCTCGCCTTAAAAGCAGTGTTGTGTACATATTTATTAGCACATATATTAGTCTATATTATGTACCACTTGAAGTAATAACATTTTAGAACAGAGTATCTTTTTATTGCTTTAAGTAGCAAAAATAACTGAGGCTGAAGTAAAAACACATATAAAAATAAAAAAGTGATTTCCCTACTTCAGAACTGAAAGCTAATACTATCTACATAAAATAGGCCTATAAGTTTCACTGCAAACACATTCAAAACATATCAGCAGCTTTCCTAGATAAAGACAACCACTTGATCTGACTGTACAGAACTGAACCACACACCACGGTTCAGTGCCAAGGCAAATATCATGTTTGTGGCGTTATGCAACACATGAACACTACAGGGTTATCATCAGGGTATCAGTCTTCAGTGGTTTCAAGATGGTAATACTGAATTATGAATTAAAATCAGAATAAAAGAGTGAAGACTCTTTGACTCTTGCGCTCTGAACAAACTTTTAATTAGAATCAGTGTGACGCATATTTTAAAAACTTTTAGTTGCGCTTGATTTTCTCATTTTGCATTTTGAAAACTCACATAAAATATGCTATATTGTATATAAAATGAATACAAACAATATAATGTGTAAGCAATAATATAAAATACAGAATCAGAGAGGATGAAGAAGACCTCCAAGATCATCAAGTCTAACCTTTGACCTAAGACCATCATGCCCACTAAACCATATTGTGAAGTGCCACATCCAAGTATTTTTTCAACAATTCCAGGGATGGTGAGACCATCGCTTCTCTGGGCAGCCTGTTCCAATGCTTGACAACCTTTTTGGTGAAGAAATTTTTCTGCATATCTAACCTGAACCTCCCAAGGTGCAATTTGTGGCCATTTTCCCTTGTCCCATCACTGGTTGCCTGGGAGAAGAGGCCAACTGTCACCTAGCCACAGCCTCCTTTCAGGTAGTTGTAGAGAGCAGTAATAGCCTCCCAAGCCTCTTTTTCTCCAGACTGAACAACTCCAGCTCCCTCAGCTGCTCCTTATGGGATTTGTGCTCCAGACCCTGCACCAAGTCTGTTGCCCTTCTCGCTCCAGCACCTCAATGACTTTTCTGTAATGAGGGCCCCAAAACTGAACATGGGATCCGAGGTGCGGCCTCACCAGCACCGACTATAGGGTGCAATCACTGCCCTGGTCCTGCTGGCCAGGCTATTGCTGATACAGGGCAGGATGCCTTCTTGGCCACCTGGGCACACTTCAGGCTCATATTCATATTGCAAAGCAAAGCTGGTGATCACATCATCATCACTCTTCTTTAGGAATTGGTTTATATATCTAAGAATACTTTACTTTGCGAATTCCAGTCTAAATGTCAGAAGTTATTCAACAAAAGTTTCTCCTTCTGTTAATTTTATATTTGCATATTAGCTACTTTTTAAATTGATTTTTGAGCTCCAAATATGGAATTGCCAATTCTTTCGACAAAGAAATTTTACATAGAACAGAAACAGAGAGGCTACGCTTACCTGTAACACTGGTCATATCTCTGCTAACCCCAGTGACCACTTGCTAGAGGGAAACCTACTGAGCCTGTTTTCTATATTATCAGACAGTCTTTCTGACAATATCTACAGAAATGGACTGCTGACTTATAATTCTTGGCACAGCCTTTTCGTTCTTGAGATCAACCTACTCTACCTCCCTACTCTATTTCTTCTTTGAGAAGACATCATTTGAGATAAAGTTACTTCCATCATCCTTGTTTAGTCTGCATGCTGCTAGTACAGAAGGTAAGAGGGCTGGCTAACACTGTCTGGTGCAGAGAAATACCTCTAGAAAGCAAAGTAACCGCCTGACATTTGAGACAGGCCACTTGACATCAGCTTGATACGGCAGGGTTCAGTTTGAGATTAAAGCACTGCAGATGTCTGCACAGAGATCTGCACATCTGCAGGAGGAGTCTGAGCACCCTGCACAGTCAGTGGGAATCAGACAGCAGAGCCTGTGCAGTGATTCTGCTCTCTCCCACGTCTGCCTGTGGATGAACTCAGGCATCCTCTTGGCTCCACTGCCCTGAAGTGCACTGAACTCCACCAACTACAACAGCAGCTCAGACACATCACACATTTGTAGTTACCATGAGCAGTCTCCTAAAACCCGTGTGCTATAATTTTAGCCGGAAAAGCACTTCATGTTTCAAATTTAGACTAATGAACAAGAATTATCCTGGAAAGAATAAAAGACAAATTAGACCCTCAAATAACTTTCCATTGCAACAAATTTCTATTGTAACTGACTCAGGTGGCATTTTCCCAACACTCCCAGATGGCACATATCACTAATAGCTCTTAATTATCACTCAGTATTCCAAATAAATTGGAACTTAAATTATCTGCCTTCGCACTAATCTCTGCTTATTCTGATACTTATACATTAAAATTAATCAGATCATCCTACATTTTAAATGCTGAGCATAACAGAACTAAAGAACATCACAGTAAAAATAGGAATGGAGACTTTACATCCTTTCTATTGATGACAATGGCAACCTAAGCAGGGGATATTATTTATCACAAACTCACTTCAGACTTGTTAGAATCCCTAAATGTAATTATGCAACCCCAAAATTACATTCTTATAGCCCTTTTTTGCGATGGACAAACAGATGCCATAAATTCACAGAGTCTGCCATCACCGCACTCAGTACACGTCACAGTGCTAGCTGAAAGTATGACAAAAACCAGTTTTTCTCCATGTGACAAAGCTGATATGAACATACTCTAACGGAAATGTTCCCAAACTGTGGCCAGACAAATAATGGGATAAAATGCCTAGTTAATCGCAATTTTTCCCTAAGAAGAAAAAGGATAAGAGATGTTAAGTGATTTTTTTCTTATCTGTGCAAATTTCTACAGTTATTGAATTAATTTTTAGGTTGAGAACAAAATTCCAGACTTTTTTGTGTTTGATAAAATGAGTTGACTGTGAAATCCTAAAGTTGTCTGAGATTCCTGAGTAAAAATTCAGTCGGAGGGGAAAAGAGATTTCTATTAATACTAGAAGTAAATATAAACTTTATGAGGTATTTCACTCCTACCCCCTCAAAATCCCAAAAGAAAATGCTTTGCAAAGTATTAAACACAGTATATACTTTATATTATAGAACAGAAAACTGAACTCAAGGAAATCTAGATTATGGCTTTAACTGATGAACTCCCATATTTACATCAGCCCCTTTACAGTTACAATAAATGTTGACATTTCTCCTTCAGAAAAAGACAGAAATGCATAAAGCCATTTGGCAAATGTGTTTTCAAGTGTAATCAATTAATCTTCATGCATTTTCTCCAACTAATCCCTGTTCTGATGCCTGAAGCTAATTTCATACATATATTTCATAAGAGTGAATACAAATTTGAAAGATTTAGATATTGATTTTTCCTATTTACTATTAACTGTTATTCTGGTAATCAAAACAAGGACTAACAGACATGGAAAAATAAATGCTTAAAACTGAAATATACTTCCTGAAATATGCATTGTTCAAGAACTTATATATCTTTTAAGAAAAAGTGAATGCTGTCCGTATTACATTACTTTACATAAATATGTATCTGTGTTATACAAGTGCATTATACATTGTAATTATTACACTACTATCTTATCTGTCCTGCATTTTATAATATCATCTCTTATTGTATGCAAGAAGAGAAAAAGGAAAGACTAAAGAAGGGAATAAGAAAAAAATTATCTTAGAAATTTCATACAAATGTAAAGAACCCATCTTTCAGGTCAAGAAGAGAGCTGCACCTCAGGCAAATGCCTGGAAGTCAAACGTGTTTTAATTCTCAGTCTTCAAAATGCCCAGAAGTGAAACAAGGATCAAGGGCCTTTACCGACCATAAAATCATTTATGTGCATTAAAAGGTAAGGCCACAAGGTGGCTCTCAATGCTCAGGAGTGAACACTATGACTCAAAAAATGAAATAAAAAATCTCGATTTGCTTCGTTTTCTTAAAATTTTAACTGATATGTTTCACCTCCCTTATTCTAGGACACATTTATTTCCGCACTAGGAAAATACTTTGAAGATATTTTAAATTCTAACAGAGAGGTTTCTAGCCTCAATCTATAACAGCAGCATTTTCCTGTAGTCACTTATTACTCCCAAAATTGAAGCCCTTTTGATAGCTGGAATTCATAGGTACATAACTGAAATAACCTTATATACTGCTTTTGATTAAATTAGTTCTCAACTGTTTACCAGTACTAGTTCTGTCTCATGATGAAAACTATGAAGCTTCTACCTAGAACATGGATTTGTACATGGACAGCATCTTACACAGCTTGCTTTTTTCCTAGTATGCTCTAGCTATATTATTTAGGTTGCTAACTCTCACTTTATTTTTCCTTTTACAGGCTTATTAATAGTTGTGTGATCTTCTGCCAACCTTTCACCCTTGTCTGTAATTATTTTTGTTACAAAAAAGATCTGTTTTCATTCAGTATCTGTTTTCCTCACAGTTGTGAAAATCTGAAATTTAAAGAAAATGGAACAGGTAGGAAAATTAATAAATAGGGCTATGACTGTCAACTTAGTAAATCTGACAGCACTCAGCTCTGACATCACACTCTTATGTGATGCTGAATCACTGAACTGTAGACCAGTACAGCACTCTGAAAAGTACAGGAGTCTCTTAGGACAACCATCTTGGATATTTTCCCTAACAAGAGATCTTGGTGGTTACTTCAAGGAATATGCCCCCTCAGAGGAACAAAATCTAAGAGAATACCTGAAAATAACTATTACAGCTGTTTTGTAACTCCAGGCCAATGGAGGAAGAAACTGAGTATGTTTTCAATGTTACAAGGCAGTACAAACACTTTTTAACTAAGCTATAACCATCGAACAAAAGCCCAGAAAATAATTTCTGAGTGTAAGGGATCATTAAAAGAATTATAAAGCAATACTGGTGTATTTCTATAAGTGTTTTAAATCCCTGAATCACTGGAACCAATTTGCATTTTCTTATTGCTTTCAGTTCCAGAAGCTTGCAGAAAATCCACATCTGCAAAAAGTTAAAACACTATGCTGTGTTTTCTCTATGAAACACTATTTTGTGCTGTATTAAGTTGTGTCCTTAGGGCTTACTCCAAAGCCAACAGTCTATTTGCCATTAGTTTTAGTATGTTTTCCAATGAGATCCTTCAACTGTAAACCAGCTAGGACTCTCTTCAATTATTCAGCAATAACACAGTTTAAATGAAAGCAGGGAAATACAATATTAGCGGTTTCAAATACTTCAGATTTCTGATTGTTGTCCTTGATAAACATACAGAGCACAATACTTGGAAAAAGCGATCACTAGAATCAAAGACTTTGCCCTAGAATTCTACATTTGATTACAAAATTCATGCATATCAAAGGCAGAGGTACCCTCACAGAAAGAAAATGTGGAGCATTTTTCATCCTTGATGCAATGGCCTTTGATTCTCCAGATTTTATTATTATTACAAAGAGTTTTGAAAGGCTTTTGCAATGCTTTTGATAGTCTAAATTGAAGAACCTCAGGGTTTGCCATCCCATACTAGGTTTTTAGCATTTTGTCAACAGTTCTCAACATTTTAGAACTTCCAAATGTGTAAGTCACAGTTTTTGTCTACTCAGAAAAAGACAGAGAGGAATCCCTAGCACATTAATTTCTAACTAGAGGTCATAACCTTAAACACAGCAATAATGACAGTTTTGCACATGGCAAATTCAAATTTCATTTGGTGGTGTTAGCACTCACAGATTCATACAACATCCCCTACAGAAACGGAGAGATACTCAGACTAGTTAGCAGAAATCGACACAGCTTCTTAAAAAATGTTGGTCAAGATAATTATCCAAATAGATAAGATCTTACATTTCCTTATTTGGAAAAAACCCCCACTGTAAGTGAAAACTGAGCAGCAGCCAGCAAACATTGCCCTTCAAAGAACCAAGATGCTGCAAGCTCTTCTGGTCACAGGTATTTTGCTGGTGTGCAGGATGGACTACTTCAGGTCTTGATGAGTTCAGGAAACTGGCAACTGTACACATAACATCTTTCCCCAGGTGACAACTATCTATTTTTCTTGTAGGAATATATTTTTTGGTTGTTAAGGAAAAGTGAGATTTTTTTTTTTTTTTTTTTTTTT
>VWPU01002122.1:0-139607 GCA_013398955.1 Callaeas wilsoni | reverse complement strand
ACTTAGTTTTAGCTATGAAAACTTCGTTTTGGTTTTAGTCCTATTGTATTTACTGGGAAACACGGACAATTTGCTAATTTTTTTCTTCAGAATCCTTGCTAAGCTTCATCACAATCTTTCCATCTTTAAGGAATTTGTTGGCTGGCCTATGTTGACATCTGTTTCAGTAATACATTTTCCCAATTTCTGCCTTCTGTCACTGAAGAGAACTCACCAGATGAGTTGTGCAAAAAAATTTTGTAATCTCTTACGTACTTTTCTTCCAGAGGTGGCAAACCAATACAATACAGCAAAACTTATGTACAAATAACTATTTTCAGTAATGCTTCAAACATGTTTCAATGTTCCAATGTTTTTCAACTTCTAGAAATTTAAAAATTTTTCATTTTTTAGTTTTATTGGCTAAAACTAATTCTTTATCTACTTGCACTGCTATTGTCCATAGATGAAGGTCTGATAGGTGGAATGTGGAACATTATTTTTTTTAAGAATTCACAGTTAAGCACTGAAATTCACAAGTCTCTTAATGCTACTGTCTTCCTATCTGCACTCTTCCAGCATCTTCTCACAAACTATACACTTCCAAATCTGCCTTTCATATTTTTAGCAATTTTATTTTCATTTCACAATACACAGTAACCTTAATTTTGTTAACTACCAGTTTTCATTATAGTTCATGCCCAGCTTGTGTATACTCTACACTTGTCAAAAACATGATGCTGTTAGTCTAGTTCCCATTAGCATAATACATAATTTCTAGTTCTAGTTTTTTACTCAAATGAGCTAAAAATTACAAACACGGTACATGTAGAAAGATGTATCCAAATGCATATTTATATGATGCTCATTCAAAAAATCTCAGTTGTGGGATAAAAATACTGTTTTTCAGATATTCGTGTTTTTTGGGAAATGCTCTATATAATCAGTTTCCGTTGGTTTTGATGAAACAATAAAAAAGTTTCTGAAATAATTGAGTTGTTCAAGAGAGATTTGGCAAATTTAGGCAAAATTCTTACTTTACTTTGATAAAGGTGACATACAATGGTATCTGTACATACTAAAGCGTAGCAGTTGGTGGCTTTATACAACAAAATGCTTTCCTCCAAGACAATGATTCTCAGCAAGAAGGGATTCTTCTGATTCTTGTCTGACTTTAGAAATTCCGGTTCAAAGGATCTTCAGATGAATTCCAAACAACCAAGATAAAAGAAGATAAAACTAATCTTGCAGGTACCAAGTCTTCCATAAAAGATATAAAGGATATGCTAAAAAACAGAGACTGACTATACATGTAATAAAACTTAGACTAGAAAAAGAAATATATAGCAATAAGTATTTGGCAGTTCTCTAAAAAAAATCTCCACAACTTTTCAGAAGTAAGCTTAAATACTTTTTAACTAATTTAGTTTTCTCCAAAGCACCTCCAGCTCTCAGTATGTGGAATTAATGGAATGTGGATCCAACTGAAATCACTCCCTCTTTACGTTTGCTTCTAATTAGTCTTTCATTTAAGTCTTAAAAGTATGTGCCCATTTTACTCATTATTTCCCAATTCATTTTAACTAGATGCCATTGCCAGCTTCAGTGAAAAAACACTTCTGTCCAGTTTTGGTCAACTCAACATCTTGTGCAAATAAACTAAAGGAATAGTCAAAAAGCCCAACCAGATTTGCCTACATGATGGTATCTGGGGGAGATGGAAGTGGAAAGTGGATGACAACTGAAATAGTCAGCATGCATACCTAAACAATTCCATTGAACAATAACGAAATTAATATTTGAAAAGCTTTATTATTTTGAAAATAAATGAAATCAAGAATATGAACTGAAATTTAATGTTTTTCTCTATTTGTTAAGAAAATCATGTTTTCTAAATGAAAAATGGAATCAAGCATCTAAATGTACCTCAGTGAATCTACTAACTTGCCCTGATTCTACCATGTTTTTAAAGAGACAGTGTGAGATAGTTTCCAATAATGCAGTGATGTTTTCTGTCAAATTAGGTGTTTATGAAAATGTTTCAATTATAATGGATCAAACCCTTTTTTTTTTTAAATCACAATCTAAAGATATCCTATACATTTATTGTTTTACAATATTAAAAAAATAAATTTACATGAATCCTCAGGAAGCAAAAGGGACACAGTCAGTTAACAGCGATACTCTGAAGGAAAAACATCAAGCAATCCTAGAAGAAAGCACATATATTTATTCTACAGGATAACTGTGAGCTACAGGTTTTGTTCTGAATTTTATTTCAGTTAAGACAATTACAAAGGGTGTTCTCTGATGGCGTGAATCTTTAAAGCAATCATCAACCACTTAAAAAAACCAACACACTGCATCCTTCATCTACATCGCTGAAGAATAGTACTTTACGATGAAACTTTATAAGTCAAGTGTGATGCTACAGAAAAGACTAAAATCAAATACAATTCACTGGACCTTGCAAAATTTACTTTATTTACTGTAGAAGAAATCAAACACATTTTCTAAAAGAATGTCAATCATTGAACAGCATCAAGCCTGTTGGAAGACAATATAATCACCATGAAATACAAAGTACAGCTGATCAACAAGCAGCATTGACTGTCAGTGTACAACGCAGAAACCCTGCAAATTGTTATTAACTTTTCAATCATTACTCTTCGTTACTAATGATTAGTGTAGCTACACTATTTCCTGACAAATGAATTCCTAAGTAGGTAGGATCTCTTTAAACACTATTTTCTAGTCAGTATATGATTTCCATACAAAGGTACTAAAACTGCACGTGATCAGAACCATTTGTCAGTATGGCTTGGTGCATCTCATACAAAAAAGGTGACTGAAAAATGTTGTTGTCTACAGTCTTACTGTGAACATATTGCATAAGGTTTCACACTGCAAACTAGAACTAACTGGCTGCAAAACGAACGTTTTGGAAAAGGAAGCAAGACCTAGGGGTCAGTAGTAAATTAAGCTGCTTTTTGTTTTTTTGTTTTTTCCTTCTCCTCCTCTGGAACAATCCCTAGGGATTGAAAGCAGCTGAAAACAGGCTGAACCAACCAAGCTCTTTGGGCTGAAAAAGGGCTAGGGCAGAGAGCACTTATACTGACTTTAATATTATTTATAATTTCTTCTTGCTGGAGTGGTGACCACTAACCAGATACTGCCAGCCTTTGAACCTGTTAAATGACAGAACAAAATGAAGAAAAGGGAGCTTTATCCTCTCAACATACCTCATATATTTTTAATATACACCTGAACTTGATTACACATGGTGAAAATAAGCACTGCCAAAATGAAAAGTGGGTAGAAGGCTGTGCTACTGAAGTACAAAGAGTGCAGTCCCCAAACCTGTGAATATGAAAACAATCATACTTGTTTTGTTTTTGCTTTTCCCTCCCAAATGTCTCAGAAGTTTGCAATTTGTTTCTTTAATATTAGCATAGCTATTTGATAGCCAAATATACTTGATACAATGAATGAGATTTCAAGTTGAAATCCTCTTATCCAGGAAAGCTATCCATTAGTATCTACTGGGAAAAGACACAGCAAACTTCTTTTTGATCTGGATTACATGTTAAAAAATCCTAGCAGCTAATTGAAGGAGATTTTCCCAGTCAAAGGAAAAGAGAATGTTGCATGGCTTTTCTCTCTCAGTGCCCAGAATGAAGTTAAAATTTCAGGAAAGCCAAAGAGATACAAATGTTTACGTAAGAATAAGAAACAGCTAAGAAAGCATAGGAAAATATTAGAAAGTATTATACCTTTAATACATTCACTTATTTTAATCAGTTAGTTTTACAGTAATATCAAGATTTATACTGATTTTAAAAGAAAAAATACACATATGCTGCTACTGACTGTGGAAATCCCTGTAACTGCAGCATCAACCAAATAACTTGTTAGAACTACACATTACAGTATGTAATGTCATAGCCTGACATCAAAGAACCTCTACTGGCCTAATATTCTTCCCATATCCCACAGAGAAAGAACTTTCAGTATATTTTAATCAGTCATTTCAAAGAAGTCTTAGATTTAAAGAGAATTACCTATTAAATACATTCTTTTAAACAGTATAACTTTGAATCTCAGTTTCTATATTTTGAAGCACTAATAAGACATTTAAACAAATTTATTTACCTTAACGTCTGAATTTACTGAATGCAAAGACTGTGCTACCTTGCAGAAGACTGTGGTAGACTTCATTTCAGGAGAGAAGTTTAATCATGTTATAAAATGACAACAGTTTCAAATGATCTTACTAAGCACATTTAGTATTTAATAGGAAATTTTGTCAACAATGAAAGGGGATACTACAGGCAACACATTACCCCAGAGTTTATCAGAGCATTTCCATGGAGGATTAATAAGAAAAGGCATTAAATCTTATATTTACAGTGGTTAAATCCATTACTGATGTTAACCTGAATAACTCTGAAATAGCTGAGAAGTTCTTTACAAAAGCATAAAACGTCTTTTAGTAGCTCCTTGAAGAAAAACGTCAGCACCCCTGTCAGCTGTATTTGCAACCTCAGAGATCATTCTAGAAAAAGGTTTGCTAACCCATTTTCCTTCTAGGAGATCCATTACTAATGCAGTGCAGCTTCTAGAAGCAGAACAAATATTCATGAGGTGGCTTTCCAGTGATAAACAGGATGAAACTAAGCATTGTTGCATATCAAGTTGACACTCATGATAGATAAAACTGAATCTATGATCAAGCCCATAGATTAGGGGGGAAAAAAAAGTCCATTTTATTTTTTCAGAGGATAGCAGAAGACTGTTATTTGTTACATCAGTGCTGTAACTATCAGAGCCTGAGAGACAAGTCAACAAGTCTGAAATCCTTGGATAAGAGACTGATTTTCAGAAAAATAGTTGATAACAGATTTAAATCTATACCATATATTTTATACCTTCTGATTCATAATAAAAACACTAGAAAATTCCAGTAGACTGTAAACAATACACAGGAGTATGTAGAGCATCAAACCAAAAATAGAACTACAAACTTAAAGCTATGTAAATGCAATTTCTAGAATGACATGTAAAAAAGTAACTATTAGAATAATAGAAATATACATCCAACTTCAAGTGGTTTTCCTTTTTAAAGGTCAGGAAAAGCAAAAGCAAAAAGAAATTTATTGTTTCTGTCAACTTTTTATTTCTGTTTACAACAGTAAACACTTAACTTTAATATCTAGGAATACTGCTAAAAAACCTGAAGGCAATATTTTTCTATTGCTCACAATATATCCCTCTGTAAAAAGGCCTCCCCAAAATCTAAGTGTCCATCTGAATAACACTGCTAGATTCCACAGCTCAGGATTCATCAAAACAGTGGCATCACTCTGTACTGAACACATTTTTCTTTAACGTGTGAATTGTTAGGACCACATCTTATCATGAATTTTGTCTCTGACCTTCAAACAGGACTACTGAATCAAATGTCCTATGAAAGAAATACAGAGAGCTTCATTCCCTTCTCTGAGAGATAATTAGCAAATATTTTTCAAAAGTTAAAAAATATAGTAATTATAAAACAAATAGGAAACTTCAATATATGTTTGACATTTATTATAGCCTAATGTATTTGAATACATATCCTCATTTTACTTTTACAGTTTTTTTAATGGCATATCAAATATTAGATATGTTATTAGTAAAACAAAAATAAAATGAGGATTGCTCTGAAATAATTAAATGTCAGGCAATTGATTACACATTAAATATTTGATGAATGCTCTCTAAAAATTAATTTCTAATAGTTTAAAAATGTTTGACAGATAATTAAGAGGATTAGTAATTGCTTTCAGATTTTTAAGGCCAGCAAAGAATACAATGCTTTTAGCTATTCTACTTTTTTTAGTTCATCCTGTGAAGTAGCTTTGACTTCCACTTGCTGTGTCTAGGCTAGAACATGCATGATTTGAGTATTACTTATTCTTGTAAGTCATATACTGGATTTCAGACGATTCTAAGTATTTTATTCATCTATTACAGTGAAAACGGCATAGAGAATACAAAATAAGGACTGTATTAGATTATCAAGATTATTCTCTGCCAGGTATTGCTAAATTTCATGTCAAATGAAGTGGCAAGACTGAATGGCCTATAGTCTGATAAATTTGGGAACAGTGCCAATAAACATCCATTTATACAAGATAGCTCTTGTCAGACAAACATGATATTATCATTATGAAGCTTAGATTAATCACTCTGCATCACACAGAACTGATATTATACAGTTAGACTTCTGTCAGAAATTTCATTTATATGATCTGACATTGGGAATTAAGTACTATATAAAATGAATTTAATTTACTAAAGAGATTAAAATCAGGCAATGATGATCGAAGAAATTAATTGCTTATAGGAACTGTCACATGACAGAATGTCAATGAGGTTCTTCAGAGACCCAGTTTGACCTATGCATATTTAATATTTGTACCAGTGATCAAAAATTTAAAATATGAACATGCTGATTAAAGGTACAGTTTGGAAATCAGAAACACTCTGAAGGAATGGTAAATGCTTGCAAGGACAGATCAGTTCCACATCGCCACCTGGCTCACCTACAGATGAGCTTGGAGGTATCAGGAACAAAGAAACCGGGTCATGTTTGGAGAATGGATTTTAAAAAGAACCCAGAAAAGCTCTTAAAAGTCATGTGTTTTACCATGTTACTACTCAACTTATTGGATAAGATGTATCTGACTTATGGTATAAGGTGTAAGAACGGCTGTGCCAGGTCAGACACACAGTCTGTCTAGAGAAATAGTTTCTCTAGACAGCAAATGTCTAAGAAACAGGAGTGTGAATGCTCTTCCCACTATATTCTCTTGGCCACTGTAAGTTTGTTATTGAAAGACTTACTGAGTAGCTTGATCTACCTCTAACAACAATAATTCGCTATTTAAATGAATAAAAACTTTTTCAGGGAAAAAATTTAAATCAGTGAAGAGATCTAGCCTAAGATCCTGGGTCTAGAGCACTAGGCAGGCCAATTCAGACATGAAGAATTACACATGTCAAGGCTATAAACATTTCAGAAATTGTTACTAGAGCTCAAACAGAATTTTGTGCCTTGCTCGATTCCCTACATCACATTATAAACATTTCACAACAGCTGGTCCTTCTTGTACACAAAACTATGAATCCATTAGTGTGTCCCTGCAGTATTTCTACAACTCTGACTTGTTCTGTTTAGAACCACAGTTGTCTGCAACAGCATTCTTTTTTTTTCTGACATTCGTAATGGTAGAAAACTGTACAAATACTATTCCTGATGACAGTCACTTCAGCCTGTAAATGTGGGCTCTGTGTGTACACCTATGTGGTACTGAAGTTCTTACCTTCGCCAGTAAACCTCTCCAGCATTAGAACTACTACTGAGGGAGAAAACTTCTACACTTTCAGGCTACCTGAATGTAGATGTGCATTGTACTTGATTCAGCCAGTGCTGTTCCACCCATTCTGGTGTTTAATTCCAGGGCGGGTTATTGGAGAGAAAGCAGAAAGTTAAGGAAAATAACCAACTTCTTCATACCCAGCTTGACTTCAACGTGCCATGAGTCTTTATCTGTCACACTTTGAAATCTTTAGAAATACTAGTGTCGAAAGTTCCTATGACAAAATACATGATTGCAAAGCCTTTTGGTAAGATGCACATACACTACTGCTCTTGTTCTAGCTACTTCTGTTAGAAATATTTACTGCTAAGAAAGAAAAAGAAAATTTAGACTGAACAGTAACAGTTTCAATAACAGCCCACCACATGCTCTAATCACTGAAATCCTTGGTATACTCATAAGTCTTCATATGCAAGAGCCTTAATTGCTCAGCAAAATGTTGATAGCGTATTACTCATTTTATGATTATTGATGGCTGTTTATGCACAGTTGCTGCCTTGGCAGAGTATATATCTTACTTGATTAGTATCTTTATTGTGCTAACTGTATATAAATAAAAATATGCCTCAAAGATACATGCTGTGACATAATTATTTCAATACATTATATTCACATTAGTTTAAACAGCAAGTTTCTGGCGAACAGAGAACACACATCCCCTCAAAGTCTTGAAAACTCCTTTTGTAGACAATAGGTATTAGGTAACAGAGCCAGAATCAACAAAATACTTAATTTTCATTGTAAATAAAATGAATATAATTTAGCTTTGTTTGTTGAATGGATCCTGAAAGAGGACAAATGGAAGTATGTTGGGAAAAATTACTGGGAGTGTTTTGCTACAGATTTCAGTATGAGTAGGCCTTCACTCTATTTTTAGTATTCCCATTACTGATTTATTTATGTGTGTCAGTGAAGGAGCCCTTAAGTAAACTGCAGTATCTAATTTGTATAAAATAATAACAATAGTAATAAAAATAATATTTTTCCCCAATATCTAGATCATACATACATGCACAAGAAGTAAAATAATCCAAATTTACACTCATGTAATATATGCATATGACATATACTGATCACTGGAAGAATTTAATGAGTTCTTCTGTCTCTTGATAGCCATTGCAAGACTCAAGGCAGACACAAGAATGTTATGTGATCTCTGCCTGAGAACACAGTTCCCCCTCATTCATTGCTATATGTCCTGGTTTAGGGATGATACTCCCCAATTTACTGCTCCCACTGAGAGTCTCCAAACCATGCACTTCTTGCTTCTTCCCCTCCCACAGCCTCCCCCTGCACTGGAGAGGAGAACTGGAGGCAGGAAATGTGAAGATCACAGGTTGAGATAAGAACAATTTACTGGAAACAACAAAGAGAGAAGAAAACAAACACTAACAGCAACAGTGCTAATGACAGAGGGTACAAGAAAGAGGGGAACAATTCAGGTGTGATGGCTGGAACTGGGGTTACCAGACTACTCTCTCTGCTGCACCCACACGACCAGAGGGAACCTCTTCTCCCCAGAAGACACTCCCTTTCCTCTGCCCCCAGCAATGATGTGAGTTGGCACAGAATAATCTCCAGGTCTCCTCTTGGCTACTGTAAAAATTAACCCTGTCCTGGCTGGAACCAGGACACTCTTATCTTCACACCTTTTCCTTCTTATCTGGTTACGAATTTGTTCTGTTATTAAGAGTCACACTTCCTGCTCTTGCTTTCCCAGACAACCACCACCAGCTTGGTTTGTAACTGCATTTTCCCTCATCTTCCACACCCTTCCTGGGTACTAATATTCAGAATTTTTAAAATTCTATTGAGAAAGATTCCATAATTTCTCACATTACATTTTCATGCTTCAAGTTTCTCTGTAGGAACACTTGGAAGCATGTACCATTAGTACTCATCTTGTCTACAGCTTTTCCTGAAACAGGATGATGCTTACATTTTCATATTAAAAGAGTAATATTCCCACATCAGAATTCAAGTTCCCTTGGGAGTTTGCTTAGAATAACAAGTACATTTCACATAAACATATAGTGACAATATTTTACTTGCATTTTTCATGAATAGCACATAAAGCTTACAACTTAAGTATTCATTTTTTCACTTACCTCTCTCTTTCCCAGTTTCTTCCTCACTTCCTGAATCACGATGCCAAGTCATCACTGCTTTCAGTGAAGGTGAACTCCTCCCTATTCAAGCCATTTCTTCAGTGTAAAAGCAGAGATTTATCTGCTTCATGGAAGCCTCCCAGCAGATCCTACTGTGTAATTCTCTAAATAAGCCAAAGACTGCTCTCCCAAAGACTACAGTCCTAAGTCTCACTGTTTACCATCAAAACCTTCCTCTGAATACTGAGCTCAATCACTACAATGAAATTTGCCATTCATGGAAATGGTTGTCGCCAATTCTTGAGGAGCAAAGTAAAAGCCTGGTTGGAATCAAAAGCAGTCTCTAAATGTAGTCTACAAACCTCATGGCCTGAATAATGCCACCATCCCACATAATGGTGGACAATGAAGTGGGGAGACTTCTGCCAGTATCCACTAGTAAGTCACAACCACTCCATCCGCCTGGACAGATAGTCCACAACAGATCTCAACCAGAACCTCCCCGTCCCTTCCTTCCTGCTCCAGCCTTGAACCAGACAGGAGCTGCACATGTTCAGTTTCACTGTGGGGCTCTGCACAGTCGAAGATCAGCCTAACAGAGAACACAACTCCCTGTCCTCCACTTCCCAGTCTGTGCTTCCCAGTACGGTGCATACGATGCATTGCCTCAGAGATGTGGTCTACTGCCATATCCACAAGTAAAAAGCACATCAAAACACATTCATATTGCACATATTCCAAATGGGTTTAGAACTTTTCTCTGTGACAGTTTTGTGGTTTCCATCGACACAGGAATATGCTTCCTAATTAATTTAATATAATTTAATTAATTAATGAAAAGTAAAACTAAAGATATAGGAGCTGTTTTCACTGACATACAGAGGGAGTTTGGATGAATATTTCCTTGACAGATACCTCACAAAATATGCACTGCTGAAATAGGCACGAAATTTTTCTTAATTTCTTTAGCAATAATTTTGACTGTCTAAATAAGCACTAGTATATTCAATAGCTTATTTTTTTTCTTGTATTACCATTAAAAAACGAACATTATTTTTAATAAATGAAGAGTTTCAGATTTTGTTCTAAGAAATCTAATGAAAAAAAGTTCAGCATTAATTAGTGTTAGAGTAGAAACATGGAGTCTCCAAGTTCAGGTTTGATGTTATTTTTATAATGCAGCATATACTAACATCTACTAGAAAAAGAACAGCTTTTAAATATGTTATTTTATGAAATATAATGACAACTTATAAAAGCATAGTTTTAAAATACTTATTATAGGTCTCAGAAGCATCTTGACAAAAAGAACATATTTGATCCTGATTTTACATTTCTCTGCATTTCAGAAATCTGATTCTACCAACTGTAACATCTACACTGCATTCATAATTACTAAGACTGAATGAATCTTTTCACATTCTCTTCAGAGGTATATAATAAGGTAACATATTTATTACAACTAACGACAGACACAAGAATCTAAAACTGTCAGAAAATTCTAATTCACAGGTCCAAAATACTGAAGATTTTATCGATATATTTCCCAAGGCAAGAAGGTATCTCACATATGTATTAAAACTTTTACAGTGAGTAAGTATCTCCTCTATGTTCATGGGAAGAAACCAATTGTGGAAAGAACCTTATTTTTCAAGGGATGTTAAAAAGACACTGCTAACTCTAATCTTTAGACCTCAGTTGCTATCACCAAATATAAATGCCACACAGAGCACAGAATTAAGAATTGTTATGGAAATATTCTTTCAGCAGATATACTGGCATATTCCTTGAAACTGGTGGTTTAGGGACTTCCTGAGCTGCAAACATGAAGGTTACTGTCAAGTAGCACAGGTTGCATAAAACACGATTATCAGCTTTATCTTAACAAACTGAAAGTAATAGGACTTTGCTCTTCCTTTACCATTACTCCTTCTGGTCCTCCATTCAATTCAGCAACTTCACATGACTTTTCAAAGCAAAATCTTCCCAGAAGCTCAAAAATGCTGCATCTATTCCCATGCTGGACTGTCTTGTAGAAAACATCAATTCCAAGACTGAAAAGACTACCAGTGCAAATTATTCACTTACCTGTTTTTCAGCTTGTCCATATTCTGATCCTTGGGGTGACAAGAAGTGACAAATATGACCATTGTTTTTTGCTTTTTCTCGAAGAGCCATAGCAGTTCGTACTGTAGCATTTCGAGCATGAACAAACACCATCACCTTTAGACAGAAAGAAACAAGGCCAGTGAGAAATAAAAAAAAAGGTTTAATCAAATAATGAAAGCACTTTAATTACAAAATATTCCGTATGGGAATGACAAAAACTAGTAAATATATGGCATATCGATGAAAACTAATGCCGCTTAAAGGCAATTAAAGGATGGTTCTGCCTACATTGTATCTAATATTTTCAAAGAGCTTTTGAGAAGGTTGCATTTTTAAAAAATTCTTAAGTCTTTAAAAATAGGGAACAATTGTAGGCCATAAATAGTTCATCTTCACAAAGTACTGAGATTAACATTGTTGTAAAGAGTTGTGTTATTTGCCACATCCTAAATGATCTGGAAACAAATAAACATTCTGATGCTACAATTTGGCTATGTGAGAAAACAGCAACCAATCGAACAAAAGCGAACTACTGAGCAATGCTCACAGTTAAAAGCTCACAAGAATATTACCACTGTTAACAGCAGGACCACTAATACAATATGCAAAAGCCATGAAAACATTAATCAAAATCTTTGAGAGAAATGTTTTACATTTTTTTCATGCTGCTGAAAACGACATGAGTCCTAAAAAAAGAGTCCGAGTCTTTTACCTAAAAACAACTGAAATATTCCTTTCTGATTACTGCCTGCCATAATATATGTCTAGAAACAATCCTGTGAGCTTTAGAAACTTTGACAGCCAGAGGCACTCACTACACATGCTTCAAGAACTGGAATGGGACAGATAGATTGGGACCACATTGCATTTTATGCTCTGAGTTCCCTTTCTCTTCTGCCTATTATACTCAATAAACTTCAATAAATTCATCCAGTATAAACAATAAAAAGCATGTTTCTGCTTTCAGTTAGCAGAGGCTTGGTACAGACTTGATAAGACTTCATTATGATTTCAAAACGTCTGCCTACATGTAGGACAATATCTAACACCATAGCAATCATTCATTCAGAAAGACCTAAGGCGTTAGTATGCAGACAATAACTAAGAAACAAGTATTGTGCAACCGTCCTCTACCCAGAAGCCTTCCTACAGTTCTGATAGACACCTTATTTTCAGATGTGCAGCACGTTTCTTTGATATTTACTTCCCACTGTTTTAAAAGTAATAATGCACACCTGAATTCATTGACTTTTATGTATTAAATGACCACATATCAACACCTGAAAAAATTTAAAGTGATTGCAAAATTGTCGACCGAAAAAAAAGAACTTCTCAGACAACAATCTCTGTAAATCTTGTTACATCTTGTAATCTCTGTAAATCACCATATATTTTTAAAGAACCAGCCCTAGCTAAAAATTGACATATAACACCTTGTTGAATGTTTTTTCCCCAATAAAGTCAGTAAACATTTATCAAACATACTGTAAGACAGCACTATGGTCTTAGGAGGGTTAATTTAGCCTGTCCTAACTGTGTCAGAGAATATTATATTTCAGTGGTAAAATCTCTGTGCATTACATTATGCAAATAAGTTAGGAAAAGTAATTTAGAATAGAGAGAAGTGGTTCCACAGTTACAAGCTGTGTAATTAGATCTGTACTCTGCAGTTCAAAGCCAGCTCTGGTGTATATAGCCCTAGTGCTGAAAGCGTCTGCTGCTGCTCTCTTGAAACCAAAGCTTTTAAATAATAAAAAATATACCAGAAAGGAGAAAGCAAATGTCTCTAGCTAGGTTACCTCCTCAGAATTTTCTCAAAGTATAAAACAAATCAAACCTTTTTACCGAAAACTTTGTTTAAAACTCACAGCAGGAACTGCTTGCATTCCCCAAAGAGTTGCATATTCCAGGTTTTAATCTTTATGAACATGTCAGTACATCATCAAAGCACAGACAAGTGTGCTATTATTACTAAAAAATTATAATCAGGTATTTGAAATACCTTGAAATACATTTCTTCTGCCTTGGACCGCAAAGATGCTTGGATTAACTTTTTCTACTGGAAAATACATATTTCAAACTGATATTTTCTCTGATAGCCTTAAAATGGTGCATCATTTTTCTGGGGAAATATGCTGACTCTTTCAGTTACCTTTCCACTTTCTTATTAAAAGTGCTGGTCACTTGAACTTTTGAGTTCAGCAATTCTCTTTTACTGAACACTTCTTCTCGATGACAGAAGGCCTAGGTTTTGCCACCCACTTTGCGTCATAACTTTCAAAGAAATCAACATGAAAGAATGAATTTATTTAATTCAATGTTGATAATTATTATGCAGTAAAGAAACAAGTGTCTCTATTTTAGCCTCAGGACAGTGTTTGGCTTCACACAGCTAAATCCTTATAACATGTTTTTTTATGTGGTTCTTGATCTGGGTATTACTTCTACTGAAAATGAACCATTAGGGATATTGATTAACAGATTAATCTGTCCAAAAATTTTCTCCCTTAAGGTCAGCACGAAAACTCCTCCAAGTATTTCACAAAACTCAGTTCCTAAAAAGGTTTCAACGCTTTTCCCTAAGGACTGCTAATGGCACCTATTTATGTTAAAAACATCTCCCTCCACATCATGAAATGGAACCACCTTACAGACTAAGTAAAGCTCACTAATATGTAATGTAATTCTAATTTTTCTCTCGTGTTGTGGTTTCTGCCTAACTGCCAAGATACAGTTCAAAATTGCAGTGCCCAACATTTACAGAATGAAAAGTAAAAGTATATTACATCCAAAATATACATGAAAACAACACACACAAAAAATCATTGATCAAAAATGATGCTAAATCAGGATATCCTGGTTACCAGATCTAACTGATAGCATAGCAGTGTATAAATGTGATTTCCCATTCCTCTCACCAAATCATGAAGAACTATCCAGAACTAGTAACTAAAAGAACAGCAATGAAATAGGAAATTTCATAAGTTGACCTATACTAAATCTTAAAAAGTTTAACATCAAAATCTTAATTTTACTTTAGCAGATTTTTGTATTTTGCATATTCAAGTCTTTCCACATATTAAACAACACTGTGGGAATGGAAAAAGCTGAACACACTGTCACTTACTAAGGCAACAAGAGAATTTGAATTTACTTTCTAATTATTTTAATTAATGTTAGTACATCTTATTTTTAAAAGAAATATTGATATAATTTGCATGTGTACTAAGATCTTTTACTACAGAAAACTGAAAGATTACTAAGCTGCCTACAAACAGTGCTCATGAGACATTTTTTATATCCTTCCTTTTCTACAAAAAATTCTTCACAATTTAAAAGCAGACTGCAT
Organism: Callaeas wilsoni; assembly: GCA_013398955.1. Lineage (NCBI taxonomy): Eukaryota > Metazoa > Chordata > Aves > Passeriformes > Callaeidae > Callaeas > Callaeas wilsoni. The sequence goes on along the minus strand of VWPU01002122.1, from coordinate 124,638 downwards.
TTACTCATCACATAATATTAAATTATGTGGATTGGAATGCATGAATTTTCATTCAAGATTGAGAAATCAAAAATGCAAAAAAAAATTTCAGCAACACTCACCATTAAAACATCTGTACATTCAAGAGAAATATTTAGGAAACCGTGCTGAAGAACAAAGCTGCACAATACCATAATATATTAACAGAAAATATTAACTAATAACAAAGAAATATATAATGTTTCATCAGTTAATCAAAAAAGTAAGGTGATATATTTTGAACTCTTGATAGATTACCATTAATTGTTCTCTAAATTTTGAATTATTCACTCAAATAAATTACTTCTCATCATCCCTGTTTAAACAAAACCTGGGATTTAAAAAAAAACCCCTCTATATAATCTCATAAAAAAATCTGTTGATCATCACTATTTATCTAACTACCTTTCTATTTCGATATATTGGGTTTTAAGGGGTAATAAGTCCATTGTGCAGATATTTTTACTATTGCAATGTGCACTTGCTCATTTATTTAGCTGCAATAATACTACTTTTTAAAGATATGTGCCCTATAATTTCAATTTCTCTATTTCTTTTAATGTGGAAATGTATATTTACTTAAAATGTGACTACCCTAGTGGATGATTTATTGTACAGTCCCATCTAATTTTTTAATTGCTTATGAATCACAGAATCTTTTGAGTTGGAAGAGAACTACAAGGATCATCAAAGTCCTACTCCTGGCCCTGAACAGGACACCCCAAGAGTCACACAATGTGCCTGAGAGCATTGTCCAAATTCTTCTTGAACTCTGTCAGGCTAGTGTTGTGACCACTTTCCTGGGGAGCATGTTTTAGTGCCCAATCACCCTCTGGGTGAAAAGCCTTTTCCTGATATTCAACCTAAACATCCCTCAACTCATCTTCATGCCATTCATGAAACTGTGTAAAGGGTTATGGTAGGGACATTATATCGGAAATTCTTCATTTTCTTCCTATTGGCCCTTCCTTCATTTTGCCTTGTGTGTTCTAAATCTACCAGTAAAAAAATGCTCTATTGCACATATTTTGAAATACTATCATATTTCTTATTCTTAATTTTAATTTCTCTTACAGTAAGAGTAGGACTATGGATAAGTCTTTGCTCTGATCTTTCCCATTTGTCTCAGGGACTCTGGGATTCCTAGGCAAATCTTACTAGCAAGACCAAGGCAAAGAGGACATTGAATAGCTCAGTGTTTCAGATGTTATGACACAAGGTTTGCTGCTCCATTCAGTAAAAAGCCATGGTTTTCCTTAGCTGCCTTCCTGCTGCTGCTGTCCTTGTGGACGCCCTTCTTACTGCCCTTTACACACCTTGCCAGATTCATCTTCAAACAGAGCTTGGCTTTCCTAATCCTATTTCTGCATGTTTGGACAGTGGCTTCATATTACTCCTGGGTCTCCTGTCCATGCTTTACCCTCCTGTCTGCTTCCTTATCATGTTTGTCAGGAGTTTCTTTCTCATCCACACTTGCCTTGGGCCATTTTACTTGATTGCCTGCACATCAGGATGGACTGTTCTTCAGCTTGGAATATCTGATTCCTGAAAATCCCCTAGCTCTCCCAGACCACCTCTCATGGGATTCTTTCAAGATTTCTGAAAAGGACGGTGTCCTTGTGCAGCCCAGGACAGTGCAGATTTTTGCCTTGTTCCCTCCATTAGAACCTTGAACCTCACCATCTCATGGTCACTGCAGACAAAACATTTCCCAGATTTCAGATCCCCAACCTGTCCTTCCCTTTTCGTAAGTACAAGGTACAGCACAGCATCAACCTTCATCAGCTCCTCAATCATCTGTTCCGGGAAATTGTCATCAATGCGCTCCAGAAACTTACCAGATTGCTTTTGCTCTGCTATGCTGTCTCTCTAGCAGATATTGTGGTGGTAAAGTCTCCCCAGAAGTCCAGGGACTACAAATATGAGGCTTCTTCTAGTTGTCTGAATAAGGCCTCATTTACTTTACGCCTGATCAGTGTCTGTAGCAAAATCCCACAACATTGCTTATGTCTATCTACTGGCTAATTTTCCTTCTAAACTCTCAGCTGGCTCATCATCCATCCCAGGCAGAGCTCCAGGTATCCCTGCGGTGGTCTCACACACAAGCAAGTTTCTTGCTGCCCTAACCTTGACCTTGCTCAAGATTCTGTTTCCACCCACTGCAGCACTCAGTCACGTGAGGCATCACATCACATCTCTGATCTCAGTACCATCTTAGCTCAACAATTAGAAATGCAGATCCCTAATTTCTCCCTTTTGTTCCATATGCTGCATGTAGCAGCTCACAGGCATTTCAGAGAGGCGCTCAACTACGCTCATGTAAAACGTGACATTGTGTCCTCTGCCACTACATAAAACTGAAAGATATAGAGGTTTGGTGTCATTTCCATTCAAGGGTATGGATAAAACAGTCAAGGACCTTAACTGACACCGAGCCTCTAGCACTAAAATAGGAGACTCTCGTGACATCAAACCCTTACATTGAAGAACAGTCAGTGTTTATGCAGCAGCACTTACGGGAGGATGCTTCGAGTGAAAAGTACTTGCCCACATGAAACTTCATGACTCTGCCTTTATATAACAGTTATATACATTTTCCACTAAAGAAAACCTGTTTCAGAACACTGTAATAGGATCTGTGCTATCTTCCATTTGTAGCATTAGCCAAATATATTACAAATTGCAGAGAAAAAAATGAATAGAGTGAAAATTAAAGCACAGGGCTAATTAAAAATAAGACAAACAAACAATACTTTACTGACTTCTGCAGGTAGTAGAAATTATTCTGAATTTTAATTGACAGGATAGAAATAGAAATAGCAATAACTATTCTGGTATAGAAAATTAAGCAAGAATAGCTAGTCTATTACTATGCAAATATATGTCATTAGGCAGTTAACAATTGCATTTTTGCAGATGCCAATGGCCTTGAATGACAATTATTATTCAAAATTATAAGCAGCTTTTCACTGTATCTTTTTTTAGAAAAACAAGATCATGCAATAATTTGTTTCAAGCATTTCCCTTTGTCCTGTTTTGACACTAACTATTTTGACTTAGTATAATAAAATATGTTTCTATGGTATAATAAATTATATTTTCAACAAATATCACTCTAGATTAAGAGTTGTCATGTTCAATGTGTCTCTTCTCATGTTTTCAAATCTACTTATACTCACATGTATAACAGTCATAATATGCAAAAATGACCCAGGAGTCAGTAATGATAAGCAGATTCTATTCAGCTTTAATAAAGGAAAGGAACTTAGAAGATACTGGAGAAATCTTTATATCTATTGCTGTTACTTTTACTTAAGCAAAAAAAGATTAAGAAAGTTGCCATGTCAATCTCTATACCTTCTGGTTTCAGTAACATAAACTTACTAAACAATTAAAAGAACAGTCATGATTTCTAATTCATTTTATATCAGTACTGATTTAAAGACAGGCCTTTATCCAGACTTTTGCTCCTAATCAACAGGTCTTCTGTATCTTCAGAGAAATAAAGAACTGCTTTCAAGGACAAGCAGTGTTTTTAATATGAAACTTTATTAAGTTATGAAGAACTTAAATGATGCATTTATTGTTAAAGGTAGTAAACTGTGCTAGAACAAATAGAATCCCCCTCCTAACCCCACATGCTACATACCTAGTCCTTCTCAAAATATCCTAGCCAAAACTGAACTGTCATAAACAACTCATGATTAAAAGGCATGCAATTTTCCAAATGTAATATACGCTGGAATCATCTTTTCAGTAGCCACAAAGAAAACTCTCAACACCACAGCATTACATAAATGAGAAACTTCATAGTCTGGAGAGTGATTAAAAATTTAAAGTCAAAAGGAATTTCCTGATGCATCTTAGTGAAAATTTATTTTCCATCCTCATAGACTCAAAATACCTTATTTTCTACAGCAACCTATGTTTCTGTATATTTCTAATTGAAACCCACCAATGACATTAACATTGGATTCTCAGGTGATAGCTGTTAAAAGTTTGTGGTAGGCATAAAGTCTTGGTGGACAGTAGCTGCCTTGTTACATTTTGAATAATTTACAGATGTTTTGACAAAAATCAGGTAGTTTATTTATTTAGTTGATACTATCATGACAAACTAAGCACACAGATCCATTTCTTTCAGAGCTACAGAGCAAGAATTTTCAAAAGCTTTGAACCACTGACAATGCTTAACATATCTTTAGGAGTATCAGTTAACCGTGTCATTGAATTCTTACTGAAAAAGAATATGGAGCTGACAGAAATCCACAGACTTAACTTCCCACAATCTTCTAGACTGCTAATGGTCTGCAGTGTCATATCTGAAAAACAGCTTTTAACATAGACCTACTAAAACTCATCACATTTGGATGCAAGACTGGTCAAGCTGCCTTTGCCACACCTGCAAGCAGTAAATCTGCAACTTAACACTTATGTCATCCACAAAAGGCCAACTGGCTCAGGATGTAACCATCTATTACTTCATTTAAATGTAATTTTAGGCTATGAGAAGTTGCTCACCTGGAATTAAATTTGATTTTTTTCTGTTTTAATGATTCAATGCAAATTCATAATATCAGAAGAAGAAGAATTCTAATTGCTACCTTAAACAGCTGTAATCACCAATATCAACAACACTGTGTAGCTGTGCAAGACTGCAGACATAAACCGAACACCTCATGTACTCATAATTAATGAGCAGATATTAAATTTGTGTTTCTGGTCTACATAAATTCATTGTGAACACCTCAGTACACATATACAGACAAACTACCATATAAATACAAGCATATATGCAAAAATTAGCATACTGCATAGAAACATTGCACGCAAACATTTAGAAAGCTCCCTAATTGAAGAATTATGCAGTTTTATATACATAACTTGTTATGGCATCCATTTCCAGCAATTTCCTCAGCTGTTCATAAAGGCAGCTGACAAGGTAAATGTCTAAAGTCAAACAGATTTGACCACAAAATATAGATGGAAACAGTACATTCATATCATTTGACAATAACATGAAACATCTGGTATAAAACACTTTTTGAAGTGCCAAGTAGATCAATAAACAATTTTCAATTACAGTAAGAAACAAAATTTCATTTATACAGGCATAAGATTATAGTAACTATTATATCCTTAAAGTTGAAAAGGCAGTTATTGTGGAAATGAAGAGCATAAACAAATGATGAAGAGGCAGAACATATACTTGTGCACCATCACTGAATTAGTTTGTGATTTTGTTGAAGAAACCACACATACAAATAGGCCCTAATTGTGCAAAAACTGCAAAAGAAAACGATCCAAAAACCTCAATACTTCATTTAATCAGCTGACAGAGAAATAACATTTAAAATCATCAGTCACAATTCAGCTATCCTGCCAGGCCACTTTGCATTCTGTATTTGTGTATTTTTATTCATACGTGTGTGCACATATAAATATAGACGCAATATATAAACATATATATATATGCAATTAAGCTACACCAGATGATGAGAGAGAAACAATCAGATAAAGAGGTACAAAAACAATCAGATAAAGAGGTACAAAAACTCTTTAAGCTCTAAAATGAAAACCTAGAAAAAATCCCCAATCTCGATGAAGAATACATGCTAATAAATTCTGTAACTTCTCAGACTTCTTTGTCCAAAGCATGCCATAAACACTATTTCACCCAGGAAAAAATACTAGGACAAGCTTAATTCTCAAGGTACTAAGTCCCAGAGAGACCTCTGAAGAAAATACTGTTTTATTAAATCTTATCTCAAGACATGGCTATAAAAGCACTGTCAACAGCTAGAGTAACTAAGCTTATTAAGCTTTTATCTTCACACGACTTCTGCAGCCAAATAACAGCTGGAAAACTGATAATAAAGAAATTTAATCCATCATTTTTACAGATGAAATTAATACCTGTCAAATTCACTGCTGACAATTTAATATAATAGATTTAAATTAACTACTCTGTTTCTTTTTTAGTTTAAGATAGCTCAGAAAAACAAGATGACACTTCTTAGTACTGCAAAGTTCAAGTCAATTATTGTACATAGAGAACAATTACAGACAAAGTGAATGCTTTATGTGCAATATGCATCACAGAATCAGTTCTGACTATATAAGTTCAAGTATAGTTTGTTTCTGATCTGAGACAACAAAAATCCTGATTTGAAAGAGTCAAGTATTAAAAATCTCTGCAAGGTGATACTTAGAAATTATTCCAAAAGTTTTCAAAAATGTATTGCACCTCAAAATTATTTCTAATGAACTAAATGCGGACCAGTGGTGTAAGACAACATTTTAATTAAGAACATAAATTCTAATTAATAAAGCAATCTTGATCTCCAGCAAACTGCATAGTTACCACCCAATGCATAGACTAATTAAAAATATTACAACTGTACATGGCTCTATTCTGCATATTCATTAAATTTTAAAAGATAAAAGGTAAAAGCTTGTGACAGGTATATCAAATGCAGTTGAGACAATACTGCAAAAGCAGAAGAGAACACAATCCAGCCAAACCTAAAACACTAGCTCAAATGAGAAGAGTAAAAGCTCAGAAACTAGCAATGTACTTGAAAAAGCACTTTCCTCAAAAGGTTAAAAAAACTGAACTGAAATAAGCATAAAATGGGCCGTTCAAAGTCACCACTCACAGTGCATCAACAAAAACAGATGGTTTGTATAAAGCTGTTCATTGTTACTTTTCATCCACGTTTTTCATCCCAGTAGTGAGATTTCTAGCATGTTAATTCAAAAAAGGCTTCTTGTATCTCTACTGGTTTGCAGTTATTAGCTTAAATTAAGCAGAGTTGTTGCTAATTTTGTACAATTACTACTACTGCATTCCCTTTGAGATGTTGTGGGGAGGCTTTCAACACCATATAGCGTTTCAAAAATCCAAGTTCTTTGCAACAGACAACTTGGCATCTTTAGCCACTAGAAAAGCTGCTCCTTGCATAGTGAAACCACTTCTTGTAAAGCCTCCTCAGTATTTATGCACTGACACCTTGAACCTCAATGTCTGCACAAACAGCAAGGGCAATGAGAACAACAGAAAAGTGTCAGAACTTCCATGGAGCAGCCAGTTTTTGTTGTGTACTGAAAACACCAAGCTCAGTGAGAAAATGAACTTTCAAGGAATCACAGAACAAGCTGAGCCGGAAGGGACACTCATGGATTGTCAAGTCTAGCTCCTGCAGTTTCCCTGAGTACCAGAGCTAGCGAAAGAAAAGTTAAACCAGAGACTGTCATTGTCAGACATACACAGAAAGCCCTCGAAAGTAGTGGGAAAACAGGCATTATTTTCTTAAAAAGGAAAAGAGGTTTCAGAAGATAAGAGAATGCCAAAGGCACTCCAAGTTGAAAACTGTCATAAACAGACAAAATGGCAAAGGAGCAAAGTGCATTGGATATGGAACCAGGACTGACACTTAGATACCTGTGACTGAAGACCAGTAGGGTAACAGAGTGTTGAAGGTCAGGAAAAAAAGCCACACAGGAAAGTAAGGTGCAGAGAGAAAATGTAGGAGACCGGCTGAAACAAGACCAAGGGCAAAGAAGATACAGGACTTCTGTTGAAGGTTTAAGTAATACCAAAGAGAATCGCTTATAAGAAGAAAATAAGAAGAAAATGTTGGAGAAACAAAAGAGGCGAGTAGTCTGGGGAATGTGGCAAAAGAAGGGTTTTACAGCTGCAGTTTGAGGAAGAACCTCCTTCAAAAGCTTTCAAGGACTTCAGCAACAACTCTTCTAATTGATAATACAAGAAATTTATGGGATTTTTTTCTCGAGTGAATTTCAGACAAAAAAAAAAAAAAAAAAAAGAAAAAAAAAAAAATAGCAGAGAGTAAGGTTCAAAAAAACTCTTAACAGTAAAAAAACAGTAAAAATATTTAAGAGGTGATGGGGACAATGCAAGAAACTTGAGATCATCTCCTGGTAACCAAGCTAATGAGATAAACCAGCAAAAGGTCAGTAACAGCAGGAGACAAAATGGATGTGAATTTATGAGTCACAGTGAAAAATAGTTAACTCCCCAGGATACTAACTTAAACAACTGAACCTTGACAAAGAGAACAGTAGTTCAATACATTAGATAAAGGAATTTAACATAAAAGCAAAATTTACACATGATATGTTTCAGAGGAATAATCAAACCCTTAAAAATACTATGTTATTTCTCAAAACTCCTAAAAATACTGTTATTTCTCAAATCATAACATGACAAGGGTGTCATGCTATTTCATAAATTGTTAAGATAAATAGAGTATGATATGCATTGTCCTAAACTGGTTATTGGAAGGAAAAGGTTAAAAGTGGGAGAACGGTAAGGAGGATGGTAGCTTTGTTCAAGTGACCTTGCAGCTGGGATTGCCTAGGCCTGGAGATTACGGTATGGGAAATCCCATATATTATGCCTACAGCTGTTTATGCTCTGTCTGTTTTGAGAAGCAGAATCTCTGTGTTGAGATAACATATGTGTTCACAGAGACTTGGAGGAACTCTCATGGACAAGCCTGAGATCCCTGTCCTGAGAGAGACCAAAGCTCCGAAATCATGAAGAGCACAGGGAGACCACAGCACAGTGGTACAATATGTGGGCCCGTGGTAAATGGGTGCAAAGAGCAGCCCCACTGCCCATCAGGATGGGCTGAGCCTGGCAGTGCCTGCGCTGCCCCTCGTGTGTCTCTGCTGTCCCAGTGCCGCTTCGGGCTCCTCCAGTTAGTGACGTAATGACAAAAATTAACTGTTTGCATTTCAGCCTGGCTTTGTGGCTGTTCTGGCCACCTGCCTATGCCGACTCACACAACTGGCCAGTAATGTAATGTTTCAGTTTATTATAAAAGTGATGGTGACACGTGCAGTCTTCAGTCACTCTCTTTGCTGATCTCCTTAGGCTCTCCACAGGCTGTCTCAGAAAAGTGCTGCCTGCACCCCAGAACTTGTTGGCATTAGATGCCCTTCTCACAGGGCTGTAAAACATGAAATTTTTTTCAGCTTTGTATCTGAAATAATGCTTTTGATTGATGTGGCCCACTACTGGTGACTGTCTGAAAAAAGAGAGCTGTAATAACACTGAGGGAACGATAATTTTCAGTCACTTAGCCTTCACCTAGTCTTCAAATGAAGAGTATCCTGGAAGAGAAATGCCAGAAAAATACTCCACCTAAAACTAAGCATATTTTCTGACGAATGCTGCACAATTTTTTCTTTCCTTATTTAAAGAATCTTTGCTTTATTAAGAGGTAGAAATAAAACTCTGAAAGTGCAAATTAGTCCAGGAAGATCTAACATCTTTTTAGATTATATCAGAACATAGCAAATTCAAAGTATGACATGAAAACAAATATTCACCAACTAATATTAAGCATGGAAGGACAATCCCAGAAAAGCAGACTTAACAGCAACAGAGGTTCTCACTTAAAGCTGTCTTCTTAGGAGGTAGGGTCTGCCAGAGAAAACTTCCAATAGATTTCTACATTGCTAGCAATCCTACCAAATGAGCACACTGATTTAAAATGTACTGGAGACCTTTGGGACATTTTCTGATCTTACTTCTTTAGACATGACAGGAAGTTTCTATAACAAAAGCCCCAGAAAACTCTGTAGGGCAAGTCATCTATCAAACTTCCTCAACTTAAATAAGAGGAGAATTGTGCTATAAGACAAATGTTATTGTTTCAGTTGCATTTGGTAATTCAAAGCGAAGCCTACAAATGAGATATCTCATTAGTTTGAGCAGATGGATCAAAATTAAAGACTGAATCACCAACTCTTAATTTCCCACTAGCCAGGAAGAGCTTGAAGTCTTGCAGAAGAGGAATGTTGAAAAATCAACATAAAAAGCTTCTGTCCATCTGTCAAAACACATGCCTATAGAATGCAACTACTCCAACCAGCCTTAGCCTTACAAAATGAAAACACACATATATCTAATAAAAACACATGGCCATGTAATTGCAGTCAAACCTTACACTGCAACCTACAACATGACAGTGTCATATCAGCATGAATTCCATAAGAGTAAACTATTTAGCTCTGCTAAGGTAAAATTCTTTGAGAATGGGTTAACAGAACAGTAGATAAACAATGCTGAATTTAATTCATTAAGACATTCCAAAGACTCTGGTCAAGAATCTTAAAAGAGACAACCTTGTGAAAACTTGATGGCCATAGGGGAGAAGATCTACGTTAACTCAAGCAACTTTAGAAGAGGGAAAGTGTTTTTCTCTGGTTCTGGCATTTCTTTCTTGCATTTCAGTATAAAACAGAACAGAGAGGTTTTTGGCTCTCTGGAGCATTGCTAATGAGATCTGTGTCTGTTACACATTACTGCCTGAATAGATATAAAATCTCAGCCATGTCCTGAATGTCATACAGATACACAACAGCTATGGAATTTTTTTCTTAAGTATTTGGGGGGAAGAGATAAATACATCTTTTTCAGAAATATGTTTAGAAGCAACCACAGCTTTGTGAAAAAGTATAGGAAGTTTGCACATATGTAATGTTAATAAATACAAGTTTTATGGATAACACAAACTAAGAAAGGTAACAGAGCATGATGATAACAGCCTATGGTGAATGTGGACACAAGGTAGTGGGTTTCTGGAAACTTAGAAAATCAAAGGGCATTCTCAAAATTGTGAAAAGACACTGAAGAAAACCTTTCTAGTATAATATTAATCATATTTGCTCATAATATTCATCTTCCACTATGAGGCAAGTATCTCAATGTAGATATATCTACATGACCTTTTTTTTTTTTCACTTTCTAGACATCTGCAGTTGGTCTAATGATTAGACAGATCATTCGTCATATCCCACTCATTAAAAGGTAAAGTCTATTTTTTCATGTGGTCAGTACTACATATTATAATTAGACAATGAGCTAATGTGCTTGATTCTGAATTCTCAAAGTCTGTATACCGGTACTTGTAATATAATTAATTTCAGGTTATGATATTTTGTTTAATAAATATCAAGACCAATATGAATTAAATACTCTGAAGAAAAGTCCAGTGTAACTGGTTGCTATGCAGATGGTCTAAATGAGAGTTCTGCAACATAGCAGAATGAACACTTTCAAACAAAGAAAATTTACAATTATATGAATCAAATTAACCAAAGTGTTCTGAAATCAAACCGACACTTATACAGTAAGGGAAACCACACTTCTGCTTTGTCCAAAATTACTCTTACATGGCTGTTGGTTTGAAACACAACTTTCAGAAACTGAGATGAGCAACAATGTCCTCTGCTGAAACTGTAACATTAAGTAGACTACAGCTCTTCTCTTGACCTCTCAAAACTGTAGCTCATGCCTTAGAACACTCAAGCATTCAGCTGCTAGCACAAGAACTAGAACTATTCTCAAGAAAAGCTACAAAAACATTGCCTACTAGAATTGAACCACTGCCTGTACTTGAATTTTTTCAAATAATATCATATGTGTTTGCAGTCAGTTTTTTCCTCAGTGTGAAGAAAAGAGAGGGGAAGAAAGGTGCAGTAAATATATCAAAACAGCATACAGATTCCCTGCTGGGAATCCAAGATGCATTACTTAGACACTACTGATTTAAAGACTCTGCCACTTGCACTTCAGCTAGCGAAAATACACAAAATCAAAACAAGAAATGGAAGATAAGAAACTAAATTTACTTCAGTGTTAGGAATTTGGTAATGTATGTGCATAATTGACAATGAGGAGAAAACAAACTAAAGCTCCCTTGGTACTGCAAAAAAAAAATTCATTAACAGTTTCACTCAGGAAAATAACAGTATTTCTATCAGTAATCTTCATGAAAGTTTTCTGAGTGTAACAACAACAACTGATATCAACAAGAGAAGATAAGTGGAAGAATGGAGCTAAAGCAAGGCAGTGGGGGCAGGAAGATTAGGAGGCTGTAGCTGAAGTACTTTTTCCCTTCCCAAGCCATAAACTAACTGTTTGTCTTTCAAAAATCTCAATGAATTTTTTTGTGAAAAGCGAAAAATATGCAATTCTTAGTTCGACTGTATGGGACAGAGTTTCCCTCTTTTATATATATGTTATTTACTGAAAAGCCTCTTCAAGCATCATAGAGCACTAGCATTTGTTCCTGCTTTGAAGTGGTGTCTTATCTGCTTTATGTGCAAAGTTCTAACAAAAATGAGACATTGTGTGGGAGTGATTCAGGACCACAATCATAACAGAATGAGAAACTATTCAGGCAAATGAGTTAGGCCCATATTCTTCGTGGAGGGCAATGTCAGATTTGAAAATTCACTGCAGAAACCGCTATTGTAAAGCAAAATGAAGTATTACTTCCTTTAAAAAGAAAACAAAACACAGACCCCAGGATATTTCAAATGACTTATGCTGAGCCCTTACGCACCATATCTTGAATGCTGTATAATTCTCATCCCTCATCTCTAACACAAAAGACCAGAATTTGAAAGATATAGGAAAGGCTAAGAATAATAATTGCTTCATTTTTGATTTTTTTAATCTTTAAGTGTACTTGTTGTAAGGTCTCTAAAGTACTGACCTACTTTGCCTTGTAATTTAAAAAAAAGTGACATAAATACACATTAATTACTTTATGGATATATAAATTGCTGGGAATTTTGAGCTCTGTTAGAAGCTAACACTATTTAGTCAATTTAGATTTTCTTGCATGCTATTTCTATGAAGTGTTTCTAGGGATAGAGGCTACCTCTGAAGTGACATATCATACAAAAATAATTCTTAATACATCACTGTGATGATCTAACTTCTTTATATATGTTCTGAATGGAAACTAAACTAAAAAAATAAATACCTGGTGCCCAGCCATTATTTGCTTCAGCACACTTTCATAACATACTTCATCCATATGATTCAGCTGCTGCACCTGAAAAACAAACATCACAGTCCATATTAAAATCATCCCTATCTTTATGGATTATCTACTACATATCAAGCAATTTAGAGTGATCCATGAAAGATAAATTTGATTATGCAATTAAATTTACAGTAAATTGATTCCCATTCCTAACAACAGAATTTTGCTATTAAATTCAGAAATAAAATATGAAAATACACAGATAAAATATGAGTAAGGGCAGTTAATAGAAAATTCATTATGTGACTTTGCTGGTGTTTTATAATAATCAAAGAGAAGTAACCCAGTTCTTTAATTTATCTGTTTCATATTAAGGAATCTTACTTTTACAAGATACTGAAGAAATATCAGTTTACTATAATTTATTTAGAATTAAGGCCTTCTATTTGGTATATAAAAATAGTTTTGACATTGCATACATATATATATATATATATACACATATATATATACATATATATACATATATTTTTATCTCCAGGAAATTACTGAGTTTTTTTGCCATAGAGAACAGACATTTTCTTCATAGTTGCCTCATGCACAGAGAACATTGCGAGTACCACGTAGAGAGTTTCCAATTACAGATAAACAAAATGTTTAAGAAAGATTCCAGTCAAAATAAAGATTATTCTTCAACCTCCACTAAAGACTTTTTTTTTCTATTTCTTTAATTCATCATTTAATTAAATAGAAATAGCATGTATCTACTTGAATGCACCTCGGTATTAAGGTTGTGACAAATCAAAATAAATAAATAAAGTCCAAAATCATAGCAGTCATTCCATTCTTCATTTGTGCATTCATGTCTTATAACCAAATTGTTTTGGCACAAAGAAATGTTCTACAAAAGCAAAGCATGTACAAATTTCAAAATGGAAATTTAATACTTGGAGTTACCTAGAAAAGATGAAAGTTGAGAAACACAGCTTTAAAACAGCTTTAGAGGTAAAAAAGAACATTTGTATTTGAAACTGTACAAGTATAGTAATAAAAAGATGAGAAAATATGGGCATGAGTGCTAGAGACAAGCACCCAGTCTACTCATTCTTAAAATGAGAGGTTAGCATTTGACCAAATATGTTTTTTCAAATAATAGCAAGTGAAAATCATTAAGGAGAAACTTATAAGAGCAGTGCATAGACACATGGAGATATATATATATATACACACATTTACTACAAATTTAACTTTATATATTCTTTGCATTTATACCCAAAGAGAAAAACATAAATATGCATAAAGAAAAAAGACATTAAAAAGATATTAAAGTAAAATATCTGACATTAACAGACCTCAACTGAAGAAGCCAAACTTTAGTCTTGGTGCCATATGGTCCAAGAATTTCAACATACAAAGTTTTAAGAGCTTTCCTGGATAACTTCTCTGCATAATAAATACATCATGCTGTCCTTGCCTTTGAAAGCTTGCCTACAGTTTGCATGTGACTCTGTAAATTGCTAATCAGCTCCAAATTTTGGGCAAGTTTTTTTGGATGCAGGATTTCAGAAAACTGTGGCAAAGCATCTACCTAAAGTAGCTAACAGCCTTCTATCTCCTTGCAAATCATTAGTGTGTATATAGACATAGCACTGACTGCACTTGCTGATGGTCTGCAATAACAGCTTTTGATCCTGCGCTTTCTTACACTGCTTTCCTCCTCTCATAAAGACCACAAGGATGTTGATATTGGCAATAATTAGGCAGCTTTAGTATTAATATTATCCTGAATAGAATCCTTTTTCAAAGAGGCCTAATACTTTTTGCTTGCTGTAAAGTGTATTATCTTGATTGTAAGATATATTTTGCTCTGTGAAATTGTAATGACAATCTTCTGAAAAACGAAAGAAGAACTCCTGGGTGTGGTATTACTAAAACAGTCTGCCACATATTCACATTTCAGAATAACTATTACTTCCTAATATTTCCTCATGTCCTTATGCTTCTTTAGAAAATTACTGTTTTTTTAATAATTTCAAATTTTACAAGATTTATTGATATCTTTGATTTTTTGAATCCCAAATGCATTCTAAAGCGAGCATGAAGAAATGGAGTATTTTCTCTTTTCTTACTGTATAGTGAAAATAAACTAAATATTAGAATCAAGTAGCAGTGAAAGATTAATTAAAAGTAACAGCAAGTAAGACTGAAGGTATTAAAAGCAATTAATGAAGGTTAAAATATGCAAATCATGGTAAGCACCATATGGTAAACTATTCTTGTGCATATAGATTTGAAACGTCTCCCTACAGTTGTAAAATCAGTTCCTCTCCTGCACTGCAGATGGAATGACTACTTAAATGACCTAGTAAGAAAGGCAGTGTCCATTTTTACAAATATTAAATGATATGCTATGATTGATTAAGCTACAAAATTATCTTTTGATTGAAAATGTCTTGATTTCTGTTAACTTAAATCACAGGTGAACAATATTTTTCGAAAAGTTAAACTACATAAACTTTACTTATAAGTTAATGAGACGCTTGGAAAATCTATGAAAAGTGTTTGTATAAAGTCCTGTATTTAAAGAACTATAATTTACATGTCAAGTGACACTGCATTAATGATTTTTAGTAAGAATATCACACCTGGCCATTGTCTTAATGCTTCCCAAAATGAGCAATAGCACAATGAGTAAAGAAGCTTATTTAGGGATTACTTTAAATATAGTTCCCATAAAATATGTACATACGATAATTAATGGCTTAGCACACTAAGGTTTTCATCAGTAACTTTAGTATTAATGCACGTTGTGCTTATATATTTATATATACACATATATATCTCCAGATTAAAACAATTAGTATTTTTCTTATAACATTCCTCATGCATTCTTACAGCAAACAAGACACACTACATGCAAACCTGAAATGAAAGAGGCAGAATAATCAGCTGCTAAAGTGACTCTGCAGTTGAGGGTGATGATTTATTCTCCATCCAGCAAAATTTAGTAGTGAAGCAGAGGCAGTGCAAAGCTAAATACCTTTGTATCCAACTGCAACAAGGCCTGCTTAGAAGTATGGTAAACTGAAGAAAGAAGATTCTTAAAGTACCTTTCAATTATGTATATCTTTATACAAAAGAAAATATGCTTCAAAATACATGTGTAGTATAATAAACCAGTGTCCCATACACATACATATATCAAGCATGATCAAAACAAACAGTGACCACAAATGGCAACCTTTTCTTTGGCACTCACGATTTTTTACCTTATTGGTTGTCTTGATTCCTATAAAGGTTTGTCCCAGAGGTACAGGTCGGAAACGGCCATCAAAGTAGAATAATCCAATGAAGGGATTGACATGTAGAAATGTAGCAACATCAAGATAATTGGGTAGTGTAGCTGAAAGGCCCAAAATCCTAATCATGCTTTGTGTAGATTCAACCTATTAAAAAAGCAGAAAAACTGTAAATTTTCCAAGTGGTGTAAGCCAAGGAATCAAGCACAGAGTTTTAAACATCTCTTATAAAACATTAATGTGAAAGAAACAGTTAATACTTTCTATAAAAGGTGAACAATAGATGTGAGACAGTGATTATCCTGTATTGAAGAAACCAGCGCATTCCGCAATTCCATCAAATCTCGCTTATTCATCTTTCTATTTTATTGTACTTCTGCCCTCCAAAAGGTTAGCTAGTCATTAACTGACATGGAGGAACAATAGCAGAAAACTGGCTTTGTTAAGAAGGGATAGTCCAATTTATAGGCAAAACTGTGACACATGATTTGGTGTCTTTTCTTCCTTAGTCCAAATCAGATCACTATTCTGGAAAGAAAAAGGAATCTAATTTGTGCCACTCCTCCATCTTAGGTTTTTGCTTCCACTACTCTTTTAGACAATGTATTCTAGTTCTCTGTAACTGGCATTTCCTTCTTATTTCTTCTTATTTTTTAAAGTCTTTAATTCTTCAAATGTTTGGTTTACATGCCTTCCCATTTAATAAGGGACAGAAATGGTGCTTTAAACAAAACGTTCTGTTCCATACAAAAGCCTGCATATTATATGTATTTTCAGGTAATTTTCAAAAAGAATGAAAGCACACAGAAGACCTGAATGAACAAAGTACACAAGGATTTTCCCATTTCCTCTTGGAACATTAGAAGCTGTGTAGGCTGGCTCACAACTAGTATAATTATTTAAAACCAGAGTTCACAGTAATTTTATTATAAAGGCTTTTTAGACACTGCAACTGAAGCCATATATGAGGTTCTCAAGTATTCTCAAATGGGTGACTGTTTCAAGATGAGTAAGGCTGGTAAATTCTATCTGGCTAAATCCTATTCAAAAAAGATGAAGTTTTACTTTTTACTTAGAATACAGATTTTGACTTACTCAGCTGTTTTGAGTTCAAGTGAAAGGAATGCAATTAAAACAGTTAAATTAAAAATTTTCAAAATAGATGATTAAAAAGTAAATGGAGAGCATTCTCAAGGAAGACAAAATAACACCACACCATAACCCAGACCTGAAGAATAGGAAGCACACTAAAATATTAAACTAAATTTCAAAAGGAACCACGGCCCCAAACACCACAAACAGACAAAGTAAACCACTACACTGTCTGGTAATAGACATATTCTGCGGCAAAAATTTGGACACTAAAACTATGGCTGAAAACAAATAAATGACACAGAAAAACTGCAGACCAACCCTTCTCCACTTGCACAAGAGCAGTTTTACAAAGGAAAGCCACATGTACAACTAAATCTGATATGTAAATGCAAACCAGGACAAATGAGAGATTTCATTTTCTGAAGTCTTCCACCTACAAGGAACAAAAGCAATGTTCAAGAGCACAAAAAAGCTTTATTACTTCTTACACATCTTTTTACGGCTGGATTATGTGATGACCTAAGGGCTACAGTCATCATCAACCACTTAGTTTTGAGGTGTTTGAGGTTTGGGGTTTTTTTGAGAGGTGAGGGAGGTGTGCAAGGGTGGCTTGTTTCCTCTTTTGTCTTGTTTGGTTTTTTTTGGTTTTGGCTTGGTCCCCTGGAGTACCACATCCTTCTGCACTGACCTTAAGTGTCTGCAGGGCTGTTTTTCACGTTTTTTCCCTCACAATTGCTGCGCAGTGTTTTTACCCTTTCTCAAACGTGTTTTACCAGAGGTGCCACCACCTCTGCGCTGGTCGGAGCCCGCTGTAAGTGGCCGCGGCCGGCACGGTGTGGCCACAGCCAACTCTCACCAAGGCCACACTGCACCCCCCTCAGCCAGCACCCGGGCATCTGTGGTGCAAAAGCTTTAATTTACTTAGTGTTTATACACTTCTTTATTTTAAAGCTTGAATCTGTAAGCACAATCACCACTTGCTGATACATGTATCCCATGGTTTGTTCACGATTGCCTGATAATAAGTACAGCAATCTTAGAGTGCAACTGAGCTCCCATCTGGAAAACATTACTTGATTTTGCTAAATTCAATAAGTTTTTTTTCAAACCTCCTAAGAGCCTGCGACCACTAGTTTGAAAGTATGCTCAGTTCCAGCTGAGGGCAAGAAAGCATTTCAAGTATTTAAACAATTAACAAGAACTCTGCTTAACAACCATGGACATATGTATTTCTACAGCAATTAAATGTAAGATGTTTTTTCAAAGATTCCTTTTAAAATAAAAACAGTGCCTAGAGAACAGTTACAGTTCACTGAAAGTTTCCGCCTTCAAAACCTTAGTGAGACAAAGAAGCCACTTGATGTCACTGACATGGCAGTTGACCCTGGTGCTAAGGAACTTACTGCAAACCCTGAATTAACACTCCACATGACAAATGAAGTTGACAGTTAACACAAGCAAGTAATTAAGACTATGAATATGTATAGAGCACATCTTTTAAACCCCTCCCACTAGACCAGGTTGTTCAGAGCCCCAGCACTTCCAGGGACAGGACATCCACAACTCTGGGCAACCTATTCCAGTGCCCCACCACCTTCAGAGTCAAGAATGTCTTCCTAATATCCTAACTAAACCTACTCTCAGTTTAAAGCCATTCCCCCTTGTCTTATCACTACATGCTGTTGTAAAAAGCCTCTCTTCAGCTTACTTGTAAGTGTCCTTCAGTTACTGAAATGTAGTAAGATGACCCAGGTGCCTTCATTTCTCCAGGCTGAACCCTCCCAGTTCTCTCAGCCTTTCATAAAAAAGAAAGTGCTCCATCCCTGTAATCTTCTTACTAAGACTCTTGCTCATTCCATCAATTTCCCTAAGTTCTTTCAAGGCCATGCAAACAAAAAAAAAAATCTATTTTTTTACCATCTACTTTTATATTTGCTCACCAAAAATATAAATAATTTATGTACATATATAAAATAATCAAGACGCAAAAAGAGGTACACATACACTAAAATAAAAAATGTTTCATAACATTCCTTCCAATTATTTTATGTCCAGATCAAATTTAAACTGTAAACTGAACACCTATGGGTTTAGTTCATGCACATCATCGCATGCTTATAGAGAAGAAAGGGCTTTTATTCTTTTAATTATACATGGCAATATAAAACCAGCAGTGACTAAAACTGTGCTAAACGTAAAAAATAAAAAAACAAGACTACCTGAATATGCACCCATAATACGATTTATTTTTTGCATTTTCTCTGTGATTATAATTCAGTTTCAACTATGTATCTATTATTCATCTATCCAAGCACTATAGAAACTTGATTTTCCATAATGGTTTTTAGAATTCTAACACATGTTTATAACAGAGTTCTCTGCATACATTTTTTGACTACTTTTTGACTACTTCCCCTTGAAGAACAAGCACTAACATCTTTTTCTCTCAGGTGCTTCTAAAGAACAGTAAGCCTTGAAAGTGTGCAGATGCCTTTTATAAATACAGATCATTCAAAAATTAGTATTCTTCATCTACTGGATCACTTATTATTTGATCCTAGAAGTCCCAACTAGAGATTATACCTTCATATACAAGAACCCACGAACCCACAGTCTTTTCCTGAAATGGCAATAGAAATTACTGATAAGACATTTAGGATGACAAAATTTTCTGTTTACATTGCATATTGGTGGCTGGTGGTAGGCAGCTAAGTGCCTTTTCTTCACTACTGAAACACAACCTCTAACATTGTTTTCTTTATATGTGTTTAATTATCCCAGTAAAATAATTAGCACCGTTTGAAACTTACAAGGTCTTCCTTGAAAACCTGAATTGACACAGTATTTGCACATCAGGTTCTTTAAAAGCCTTACTATGTTTTATTGGTTTGATGTTACACCGGAAGTAAGAAATAAAATTGCCATTGCTATATTTAATTAACATATCTAATTAGTATATCTAATTCAGAAACATTCATGATGGCATGTGGAGAATTGACAGCATGTCCACCAGACACATTCACAGAACACGATTACTACACCATGAAATTCCATGTATACAGTAAAAATAATCAGAAGATAGCTATCCAGTATCGATTTCCACAGAAGCATCGTCTGCGTTTGTGCTGTAAATGATAAAGGACCAGGTATGGGAAGTGCCTCTCTGGATTGTAAATTGATCACAGCAGGATCATTTTCTTCCTAACAGGTTTTAAGATTTGCATATCATCTCGTTACACTACAGCCGCCACTTGAGAGCATACAGAGTGTGCATAGAGATACTCTTTTATCTGACTTCTAAAGTTCTTCCTGAACTTTGTGATCTTGGCAGCCTTCCCATTTCCATGTATTAAAATATCACATTCACAGAATGAATTACAATCAAGCTGGAAAGCATATCTCTGATTGTTCAACTTGAGCACAGAATTAAGTGAAGCAGACAAGTTTACACATTTTAATCTTTGAAGAATGGTCTGCTGGTTAGAAATTAATCTGATATTCAGATAACCTAGGATCACTTCAACAAATCCTCTGCAGTCAGTCTTTATGCCCTTCAGATATACACTAAAGACAAGATACTCAGAAAATTAGATACAAGCTTTTCTTAGTTTTTAGTGCAGATGTGCAAGAAGATGAATTCTTAAGTTAGGTTCCTGAGTCCCCTGTTCAGTGGTAGTAAGAATGAAGTACTACATACGGGGATTAGTTAAGATAATAATATTATTTAGATAATAACATTAGTTTTTACTTGGATACTGTCCTACCCACAGAATGGCTTTATGTCTCACTCTCTCACAGGATCTGTGCTATTTATCCAAAACAAAAGAGAAACAGAAATGGAAAAAGAATCGAGTAGGGCTCAGAGCATTAAAAAAAAAAAAATTAAATGTGTTTCAAAATTACTAAGCAGGAAGTTTGTTAGAATGTTTCATCTGTTTATTTGTTAATTGCTACATTGTTTACTAGTAATGAAAGAGTTAAGTTGTCAATAAGTCCACATAGGTGCAGCTGTCTAGTTTCAGGAACAAAAATGGAAAAAATAGTGAAATTGCAAAAGCAAAGTACATAGTAAAAATGCAATTACTATTACAGTTTTGAAGATTCTATATAGGACGTTATCTACAACTCACTCTGCACAGAATGCATTTGTTACTAGGCAACCATCTAGTTAAGTAATTTTATTAGTTTTACTCTGCATCCAATGAACCCTGAAAATACTGTGATCTCATTCCTCCATTTAGAATATATTTAAAAATCTAGAAGTACTGAAAAAATGTAACCATGCAGAAAGCACTATTAGAACCCATATTATTCTCCCTCAGCTAAATATTAGGTATGCATTACTTTGTCTTAAGAAATGACATTTTGCACATATCTATTAAGAGATTTCTATGCCTGGCACAGTGTCAGTTTTTCCTGACTGACAGAATGCCTTCTCATGCTATGCTTACTGTTTTGTTCCCAAACTAAGAAAGAAAAATACCTTTGAATCCTTCTACAAATTAGTTTCATTGCTTTGCCATAATATGAAAGATCACAAAATGTATGACCATCACTATTATATTTTAAACTCCACAGGTATATCACTAAAATGGAAAAACAGTCACCTATCAACAATAAAAAATGAGATGCAGAATGATTTCCTGACATCTCTTCCATGCAAAGTAAGAGCAAAGCTTCTGAAGATTAATTCAAATGCTGGATACATAACATTTTCTAAACAATGGAGATTAGGTTTTGTTTTAGAAAAGCAGTTTTAAAAAAGTAATTTTTACACAACTACAAGGTTGTGCAAAAGATAACAAGATAGACTTAGACTCATGTAAGAATACTTAGACATACGGCTGCACAACATACTGCCTAGAACTAACATCACAGAGTAGCAAGAAAACATGTATTAAATTTATCACAAGCTGATGAACTGACAGATTTTAAAAGAACGTATAATTGAAAAACAGTCATTAAAAAGAGATTCCTCTAATTGCTTTCTAAGTCCAGCTCTATTCAATAATTGTATCGATGATATGCAGTAAAAAACAACTGGTGACATGAAAGGCAGGTGATTGGCAGAATTAATATAACTGATGTGTGTGTCAGCCATACAGATAAATCTAGGTTGATAGCCCCATTCAAACTGAATTTCTTTTCATTTAGCTCATTCTGTAACAGGCCACAGCTGCAAAATGAGACGCTATTCTCAGGAAACATTCTTATAGCAATGAGTTAATCCTGCAGCAACAACAAAGAGGTTTGTTGGAGGATTTAACAAACAGGTACCTGAATGCAAGCTCCAAAGAAGATGCATTAGCAAATTAAGTACATGCAATTTTTAAAGGTATAAAAGGGACAGAACTGCATAATTGAAAGAAAACACTCTACCTCTGTATCTGCCACAACCAAACTAACACAAACGTTCTATCTATAGCCAGGTTGGCTGACATGTTTTACAAATAGAATCGTGATTATAGGAAAGTCCAGTGAATAAAAGCCCCACAACACCATCACTTGAAACCGAAAAAATATTGCAGAAGGCTTCAGCAACCTTGTCTGGTTTATCCTTTAATAAAAGATGCTGAGAAACTTGATTAGTCTATATAACAAATAGCAAAGAGACAAAAGACTAATAGCAGGCACTCAAGATGAGAACTGAAGACCCAAATGAAATGCCACTACCATGCTAGTCCCAAAAGACCCATATAGGAACTACAGTGGGCTACCATTTGACACAAGATATACAGATCTAAGCAGCTGGTTTTATGTCATTAGCTATCAGTCTTGACTTTTTTTAAAAAACTGATCAAATTATCAAAATCAAGAATGGGATTCCAAGCACATAAACATACCTAATTTGATAACAATTAGACATTTGGCTTTGTGTGAGAAACATCTGCACTTGTTTGCCTGTGATCTCTAGTAAGAGGTGAGAGAGGGAACCAAAGAGACAGAAAAAAAATAGGTAGAGGAAATAATAAGGCACTACAGATATTGAAAATGCAAAGAAAGAGCAAAGAAAACTACATTGCAACTGAAAGGAAAAGCTCCTTAAATAAGGCGGCATGGGGAAAGAAAGCTCAGAAAAGAAACATGAGAATTTCCAGGGGAAGAAGAACTCAAACATCTTGTGGTCACTGTAGTCAAAGCTGCCTTTGATCTTCACTTCCCCAACAAGCCCCTCCTTTCTTGTTGAGTAAAAGCTACAGCACAGCATCTTTCCTTGTTGGGTCCTCTATGGCCTGGAGGAGGCATTTCTCATCAATTTATCCCAGGAATCTCCTGGATTCCTTGTACTGCTGTGCTATCCCATCTACAGTAATAGTAACTTCGTTGATCTAATATGAAAACATAAAGCAACTGAAACTTAAGCTTGAAGAACGAGACAGTGCTGAGAATAATATTTGTGTGTCTATGATGGGAACTTTGGTATCCTAAAACCTGAGAAAGCTTTTAATATGGTTTTTATTTTATTTAATTTATAATTCACATACTTGAGAGCAGGTATCAAAAGTTGTGTATCACTCAAGTATAGTACTCAGTATGCTTTTTTGTGAAAAAAATACCCATAAGCAGCAAAGAAGTCATCAAAATCTCTGAATAATTATAACAAAATACTTCAGTGGCCTGTAAAAACTGTCAATTTTTTTACTTTCAAGCTAATAACCTTAGTATATTACAGTAGTGTGAAAAGTTTGATTAAAAAGTTTAAGCATTTCAGTTTTACATCTGCATTATGCTCTGGACTAAAACTTTAAACATCAAAGCTATAAATTGGATTCAAATAAGTTGTTTGATGTTATACCTACAGTATATAACAGAGCTCACAGCAATTTTCCCACCAAAATGTTTAGCAAAGTCAATTTAAATCACTTTCGAAAACACTCTCTAAAATTTGAAAAGTGCAAACATGCACAAATATGGTCTTCATTCTGCTATGAGTAAAACTGTCAGCAATTCCAATATATATGCTCCTTCCAGGTTTAAATAAAACCTAATTCTAAAAAATGCCATAAGTTAAAATGAGCGTGTTAAAGTCTTACAGTAAGTGGTGTGACTCAGTGTTCATCTGGGGGAAAGTACATCAATCATTCAAGTATTTTGAGGTACAAATTAGGACAGAATTGCTAATGCATCAGGATATTCCTGCTTTAAGAATGCATTTGGATAGCTGTATTTTTACCTCATATCAATATAGATCTCAAAACATTCTTTCTGGCACAACTGTAGGCCCAAGTAGCTAGCAGAATACTAATTCTTAAAAAGACAAAAAACCCTCAATCCACTGTCTTATTTTTCCTGTTGTACACCATCTAAACAAAACACCCCTCACACCTCTAATGAAAGAAGAGAGATGCTTTTTCTCTAAGATGGGATAACAAACCCTGCAAAAGGTAAAAGGCACTACACTATACATCCTGACCTGCACAGGAATCATGACATTGTCTCATACAGAAGCTAGGGAAGTATGATCCAGATGAAACTATAGGTATCATGCCATTATTAGAGCTGCTATCAGGGATTTAGGGAAAAGGCTGAAGTAGTATTCTAAGGAATTTATCACAGTTCTGTTCTAGAAGTGATACAAGAAATGACTGTTCCAGGTCAGATCAAAAATTACAAATTATACTACTTGAATGCACTGTGTCCTGTAGGAGCCAAAAGGGACAGTACAGAAAGTGGGAAAATGTCAATGATATTTACCAGAATAGATCTCCGTTACTACAGCCTCCAGTCTGATCTAGTGACTACTACTCTGCAATGGATTTTTCTTTGAATTACTTGTCCCTCTACTACAAATTAAGAAAAAATAGTCAATATTTTGGATGTCTTAAACCAGTATACAAATCAGGTAATTGATTTCAGCAATTACTGTAGTGGTGTAATTGACATAAGGATATTTCAGATTAATATTGTCCTTGGGGTTTTTTCTTGTTTTTCAAGAAGTGAACAATTATTCTTCCTGCGTGCATTAATACTGAACAAGTATGGTATTTCTATAGATATGAATGAAAAGTAAGCTCTGTAACTACTTTCAGAAAGGCTGGAGAGGAAATTCAAATCACTGAAGACAGAAGGACATTCTCCAGGGGTGGGCTGAATATCCTGGCTTTTTTTACTGCTCCAGGAACATTTATGAATTTGTATCAAAAGACATAAAAAAGAATTATGAGCAAGGAACAAAACCAAGGAAATGCAACAATATATTTTTTTCCTCATAAAGTAATTAAAACATTAGATGTGATTTTTTTTTACACTTTGAGCATCTATAACAGTATTTTCACTAAACTCCAGGGAAATTCTCCTGAAATCAGAAACATTACGTTACCATTTTTTAATGACTGTGTAAAAGTTCCAGTAACTTCATAGTTCTGGATGTATATTGCAAACTCCATAGAACTATGCCTGCAAGCTCAGATGCTGAAGTATAATGTTTCAGTGTAATTTTAAAAAGTAATCCTCTTATTATTTGTTTTCATATTAAAAAAATTTAGCAATTGTACAAAACGTTTCTTTGTCTCCGGGCTCTCTGGGAGGCTTGCAATTTGAAATATTTTTGTCAGCAATTGTTTTCTACAGCACAATTCTAAAAAATTCTACAAGTAATTTTGCTTTCTTTTTAACTGTGAGGTTTTTTTAGTGTACTTTTATACTGTAAATTTTCCCTCCCATAAGCTACCTACTTGTAAAAATACATATAGGTCTCCATTACTGTCTTTCTTATCAAATGAGAATAAATAAGGTGGTGAGATGGTCAGTTTCAAGATTTGTGTATTGCTTTATTTCCCAACTGTTTCACTTAAGGAAGGGTTACAACTGGGTAGCTTCAGCTGCAGATGAATTAAATTCCAACTCGGTAGGTAAAACAAACCTTGAAATCCTAGGAGATTAAAACACCCTTTTTTAAGAGAGCTATTTTTTAAATGAGTGTTGAAGCAAGATACTGCTATATTACAATAAATGCACTAAGGATAGGATTCAGTACCCAAGACATAATTGCCGCAGATTTTGTATTTCTTAAGTTACCTGCACAGGCTTGACACATACAAAAGCGAAGGATTTTTGGGAGATTTGTGTCCAAACAAAGCAGAAACAGAATGCCAAGCTGAGTAATGTAGGACAGATAAAATGGCTCTCAACATCTATTTTGGACAGCTGAAGCCTATCTTACAAGTCGCACAAAATTTCACAGTTAGAAATGAATAAGTCTCGCAATCTGACATGAAGAAAATGATTATCATGGTTACTGCTAACAGCTGAGATGCTTTACTATAAAGACACCTAAGGAAAACAAGGTTATCAAAATCATTTAAGAAAGAAGACACAACATCAAACAGCTAAAGTTTAGTGCCTTTGAAGCAGTCTGAACTTAGCTTCTTCTCAAGAGTTATTACTTATATTGTTCTTTATACAGGAACTTTGCACTTTCTGTACTGGATTAGAGCAGACATCCATTTCATTCTGTTCTTAGCAGAATCAGAATCAGATGATACAAAAAACCTTAACAAGGTTAGTGTAGCCTTGCCAAGAAAAAAAAGCATCTTGAAAGCTAAAAGGCTTTAAACATTTAACATGCTACAAAGAGAGCCATAAAAAAACCTGTTTCTTTTTAATTTGTTACAGGTTACTTGTATAGATAGAGTTTTGCTCTGCATGACAAAAAAAAAAAAATTGCACTCTATCCTCCCTCTTCCCATTATTTATTTAACCTAAATCCTTCCTTTTTATTCATCCCCAAATTCCGTGTTTTACTTTACTTGTAAAAGCACATCTCACCATTGAGACCAATCTTATTTATTGCATAACTCTGAATTATTCTTTTGTACAAGATTCAAGAAAAAAATCCCTTTTCTCCTTTTTTCCATTTCAAATCTTGGTATTTAGAAAATACCACTAAATCATGGGGAAAAAACAAAAGGACCATTTATGCTAGACTAAAAATTACGTAGTATTTTTCTAGTAGTGCTGAAAGTTTTACCTAGATTTAAGACACTACCTTTAATTAAAACAAAAAAGAAATTCTCCCAAGAAAACTACTAATTGAAAATGAGCATTCCTGTCAAGAAAGTAATTTTAATTTTGGTTGTGTTAAAACATTAGCCTGATTATTATTTGCTTATAAATGTTTAATTTTCCTGTTACTTCCAGAGTAGAAAAAATTAGGCAAATAAACTAAAAGTAAAGAAACAGCACTGTAATAAACTATGCATCTTAGGAATCTGATAGTTGATATAATACAGAAAGGAAGGTAGAAGACAAAAAAATTTCCGCATTCTTAATACACAGCTTTAAAACACAACAGCCGTGAAATAAATTGTAAACTGTCTAAGCATTTCTATTTAATTGTCTAAGCATGTTTCCCTTTACAATGATATCTATCTATTCTTGACCAAAACAAAATTACTTCGAAGACATTTTTCTCTCTTACCTGTCGTAAAGTACGTGCTACTATACTTTCAAGTACTGGTCCTCTGTCTTCATGCAGTAGATGAACTTCATCAAGAATCAAGAGTTTTACCAGCTGAGAGAGGGCTACATCACCAACACTTTTTCTTGTCACTACATCCCATTTCTCTGGAGTAGTCACAAGCATCTAGTAGAGCAGAAAAAAAAACACCCCAACATTAAGCACATACAAATTTATAAAAATATAGTAGTTTAACATACAGCAGAGTAAATGCAATGTAGAACTTAGTTACCTCAAGTTTTACCTACTTTATATATGAAGCAGACAGTTTGCTGCATCTACATGTGTTGGATGGCCCTTAGTAGGTAGGATTCAGTATGGAAAACCATATGGAAATATCAGCTAATAACTTCAAGCTACTGTGCCCCATTTGTATACATTTTCCACATGAAAACATTTAAACAGCTATCCAAAACAAACTACTTATATAATCATTCAACTTTTGTGTTTTATTAAAATAATCTCTGATAAAATATTTCTCATCTTCCTCACAGCACAGTAAACAATTAAGACCCTCCCCTCACACCTAAGCTTGATCTGATAGTTCCCAGTTCCCTATGAAATACTTTCTCCCTAAGGCATACTTTCCAGTTTCACATTTTGATATCTTGATCCTTGCAGCGGTAAAACAGATTGAGTAACTTCCACCAGTCCTGGATAAGGTAACTTCCAAACTTCACTGTTTCATGTAGACACGTCAGGCCATTTCTCTAGCCTGTCAATGTGCCTCTGTAGGACAGCACAATCCTCATCATCTGCTCAGTTAACCCATACATCAACAAGCTTCTTTACGAGGATCTTATGGAAAACACTATCAAAGGCTTCACCGAAATCTAAGTAGACAATATCCTTTGCTTTTCCCACATTTACCCAGCCAGTCATTTCTTGATAGAAATTTATCAAGCTGGCCAAGCATGACCTCCTCTTGGTGAAACCAAGCACACTACTCCTGATACGATTTTCTTGTCTTTCACGTGTCTGGAAACTGCTTTTCATATTAGCTGTTCCATCACTTTCCCATATGAGGCTGACCAGCCAGTCATTCCATGGGTCCTACTTCTTGCCCTTGTTGAAGACAGGAGCGACATTTGCCTTTCTCCAGTTTCTGGAGACTTCTCCCAGTTACAATGGATGATCAAAGACTATCAAGAGTGACACTGCAAAGACAGAAGCCAGCTTCCTCAGCACTTGTGGATACTAATCAATCAGACTACGGACATATGTGTCCCCTGTTCTCTTAAGTACTCTCTGACCTGATCCTCTTCCCCCAAGGGCACACTTTACTTGCCCCACACTTTCCCCCAGTTGCTGGAACTCAGGATTCCTGAAAGCCGGTCTTGCTAGTAAAGGCTGAGGCAAAGGAGGCACTCATTACCTCAGCCTCTTCTGTGTCCTGTGTAACCAGGCCCCCTGCCTCATTCAGCAATGGGCCCAGATTTGCCTTAGTCTTCCTTTTGTTGCCTATCTTGCTTTCTTTGATATTCCTGAGTAGATTCAATCCTGTTTGGACTTCAGCTTTCCTAACGTCAATCCTGGATGGTCAGATGATGTCTCTGTACTCCTCCCAGACTGCATGTCCTTGCTCCCACTCTATATGTATGCTTCTTTTTTGTGTATGACCGGGAGCAACTTGTTCATTCATGCGGGCCAAGTTCCTATTCACTCATTTTTGCCAAAGTTCCTATTCACTGGGATGGACCACTCTTGAACTTGGAAGAATATTAACCAGCTTTCTTGGTTTCTTGAACTCTCTCTTCCCTCCAGGACCTTATCACATGGGACTTTTCCAAGCAGATCTCTGAGGTGGCCAAACTCTGCTCTCCCAAAGTTCAGTGTTCTGAGCTTCCTTTCTGATCTGTTCTTCCTCCTCCTCAGGATGCTGAACTCCAACATCTCATTGTCGCTATGGTGAAGTCTGTCTTCAATCTTCACACCTCAAACAAGTTCCTCCTTGTTTATGAGGTACAGCAAAGCACCTCTCCTCCATGTCCTATCTACAGAGGAAGACGTTTTCATCAGCGCACTCCAGGATCCTCCTGGATTGCTTGCGCTGACGTTTCTTTCAAAATATTAGAAAAAAATGTTTCTTATGAAACACACTTATGAATACTTTTTCTTGACTCGGTCTACTCCACAAGATATATTCTGATAGAATTTATTTATTCTCCTCAGAAAAATATTTTTCCCTCCACTGCCACACAATATTGTTCCAGTCCAATTATTTTACCATCAGAATATATCAGTCTTTACTAATTACCAAGAACTACTCCAGAAGAGACTCTGTGATACTACAGAAAAAAGATGATAATTTCCTGCAACATTTAAAACTTCACACATGAAAGACTCACTGAGTCACTATTATCACAGAGAGTGGTGGTATCCAGGGGGTATTTTCATGGTTTGTTTAAATATTACTGGGTGCATCTTGTTAGCAAATATAGATTTTTCAAATGCTTGTACAAAATAGTAGGTGTAAAAATGTGTGTCCATAATTTATGAACTGAAATTTAACACTACTACAGATGCAGCTGTTAGCACTTTAAAATGAGCCATATCAACCACAAAATATTAGCAGCTGTACTTCCACAGAACATTAATTAGCAAACAGTGAGGAAATATATTTAGCAATGCATATTAAGGCTTTAAGGTGTGAAATACTACAAACGCAAGCTACTTAGCTAATTTGCTAAATTTAAATTGACAACATTCACATCACAGCTTTTTTTTAATGTCAGTCATGTTATCAGGATATATACTTAAAATTGTGTCATTAATTCTTCTGTTTCTGAGTGATGACTAAATATCTGTTATAATGGTCTTTTACTTTGATCTTATTTTAAAATAGCAATGTATGCAAAGCAATGACTTGAATTAAAAGCTATACTAAATGAGACAGTTTATCAAGTAAGAAAAGAGATCTCCGGAGAATGTTTTGCTAGAGAATATGACTGGTTCTTACATTTATTTTTCAGACAGAAATTATGGTTGGGGAAAAAAATTCTCAAAAAAACCACCCAAACGGATCAGCTTTGTAGTTGCAAATTATAAATTGAATTCAAATATATAAAATGCTATTTAAAAATATCAGCTAATAGGAATTGCTATCAGCAAAGACTAACAAAGATTTTTTTTTCAATTAAAATAAGAAACCAAACAGCATTATGAGTCATCTCATTATTAGTTTTAAATGCAGTAGTGGCATTTCTTTTTATAATTAATTTTCAGAGACAATATATTTTATCCTTTAAGTTTTAAAATTGAAACTGATTCAGCAAAAGGATTCTGCTTTTTGTTTGGGGGCAAGAGAAGGACACAGAAACCAAGTATTAAAACATCTTTTGAATATTTTCTTCTTTTACATGGACTTGAGTTCTCAGCACACTGAGAAGTGTGTTCATTTATATTGCTATTTCACCATTTCACCTCCTTTAGTATTGAAATAGCTAGAAAATAAAGTGTCACATTTGCTTAATGAACTGCAACTCATGCAAGATATTTCAACCTGGTTTTTGTATTAGGATATGGCTGAACAGAAATGGGTTAACTGTCAATATTTTTACTGTCAAGTTAAGTTTCTCTAAGCACACACACTTCTCTTTTCCCAATGTTTTTTTGATTATCATTTGTTATTCCACACTGACTTTTTCTGTTGGGAAAACATGGGCTTTTCACAAAGTCTTCTGTCTTTAGTGAGCACTGCCACTCAATTTCACTATTACACCAAAGGAGTTAACAGTTTAAAAAAAATAATCCATGTATTTCAACTCAAAATGATGTCATTTTGCTTTGGGGTTATTTAACATATCCCTAGATGGTTTTACATAATGTTCAGGTAAGAACTCAAACAAAAAATTTTAATTATTTCACTTTGAAAAATTATGTCACAAGGGACAACACTGGCTGATAACTTCAACGTCAATTTACAAAATTTCAAGAGACAGTGAAAATGCATTTTTCTATAATTGCGTGATTTGCTAATTATTTTTGTCAGGTTCTCTTCTGTCCCCTTTGAAGCCAGATTTCACAGTAAAAGGAAGTTACATTTTCACCACAGTTTCAGAAGATCAGCATGTTGAAAATGCTGGAGTTTGTCATTGTTTGGGGGTTTTCTTAATCTGAAAAGGCTTATGGTCTTACTAAAATCAAATGATCTTCCATTAATTTCTACAGGGCCAACATTCATTTCTAATAGTTGGCACAGCCTTGAAGGTTTACGTTTTCAATAGCTTACTCTCAATTCTTTGAATTTCTTTGCTACTTTTAAGTTCTCCCAAACACATTTTGCACATGACTAGTATCTGTTTTCTGCTTGAATTATTAGTACACACACTCTGAGCCTAGAAAAACAATGGTAATCCCCTCAAATTTACACTCCCACAGGTCCAAACCACATATGAAAATATTTCAGAACAAACTACATAAAAAACTTAGTTATAACATGCCATACTACAAAATTCACTGCTTTTAAGTTCTTCAAGACCATTTTTGAGAATAGTTTTTCTGTCTTTAGACACTTCAGCCTTTGTCTGTCACTCATTTTACCTGTTGCCCCTTTCATATACACAACAACAAATCAAAACTCAGACACACACCCTACCTCACCCCCAACTTCCTGACTACTATAATTGCCATAAAATAATCAGAAAAGACCTAGATCACTCTTCCTATGTGCCAGATATCATCAAACCAGGTATAAAGAGCTGGTTGACTTAGACCTCAGCTTCAACATCAGCTAGGATGATGGGAAAAAGCCCCATGTCCTGTACTTGAGGATATTGTATATGTGGTTACACAGCTTTCTAGAACACAAAAAGTAGAAAAGTACTGAGACTGGGTATTCGGAGTATCAGCACCATTCCAAAAATACGCCTGCATGCTGCCATACTGAAAACAGATGCAGTACAGTGCCTTTGCTTTGCCCAAGATGTAAAAATGGGTTCCTTTATTATATCAAAATAGTGAAAACACATAGAATGGTACATATATACTTTCAAACATTTGAGATATAAGTTTGAATTCATATTGTTATACATGCTGAGCAATAGAATCCATCATTCTTTCTAGAAAGAAACTGTAGAATAAACTCAAGATTATAATGAACAAATTCAGAGGCCTTTGCATGAGGAAAATATCGTGGATGTCAAATGATCACAATCATAAAGGTTGTATGTTATGGGAAGTTTCCAAAATGAAATTATATTCCCAAAGCTGGATCAAGATCCAGAAACATGTCATAACCATATGTCATCTCAAACCTGCAGCACAACAGAGATATTTTCATACTTAACATACCTATATAAAAGCACTACTTCCTCTTTGAAAACATCAGAATTATGATAAATAAACAGCAGATACGCCATTTTTTTATATGTCTCTGTGAAGTTCACAATATTGCTTCTCAAAGCATGGATTAAATCTGCAAGAAATACACATTTCTACTGTAATTTCATCCTTTATTTGCTTTATCCTCTTAACAGCCACTTCTTTTTCATTTTGCATTAACATTTCTTTGTACCTTTCCCACTTTCTATTAAGTAACTCTCAATATAACAGTATCCTTAGGAGAGAAAAAAGAAAACTGAATCTTATTATACAAAAAACCACCCTGGTGCCTGCAGCTATGTGAGCATCTGTTCTCTAAAGGCTTCCTCCTGTGCTCCTCCTGCTCAGTGACCAGTGATGCTGGAGCTTCTCACTTTGTTATTAGCACAAAAAAGTCTCATTGAAGACATGACAGCCAAAAGTAAGGGGAGGCAAAGAGATAGAAACAGCTAACATATAACCTGGAATTAACTGAAATATTTATTACGCACCGGAAAATGCATGTTAGGTATTTCAGAAATGTGCCTTTTAACAATATAAAAGGATGACTAGGTACAACTGGAAAGAGTTTTATGATTTGCAGATTAGAAGGAATACTTTTACTAAAATTAAATGCAATGAAATCAAGCATCATTTAAAATAAGTGACTACAGTAAACTTTCAAAAAGCAGTGTTTTCTGAAGTGCCTCAATTATGCTGGAGAAGAAACAATTTTAAGGCCCAATTCATTAATATATACAATTAAAGAAAAAACACAGCATACGTATGAAATACAAGCCCTAAGGATCTGATAGCTTTGGAAGGCATGGAACCAGCCCCGTTCTATGTTTGCCTGTAGTAAATTTGTCTCCACCACAGTGGTTCACCACGAATGGATAGCAATAAAGAAATCTGCCCTAGCCACTGCTGCTTTACTTTTACTATTCAAAGACGCATTCTCAAAGATCTACTTCTGTAGATTTCAACTAGCAGAACTTCCTTGTCTTTATTGTTTTCACCTTGCTACTGGTCTTCTCTACTCTCTTGCTCCTTTATACACATCTACAACTTCCCCTTACGCCATCCTAGAGGAAGCTTTGCTCAGCCACAGCCAGCACTCCTCATCTTCTGACAGCTTTTTGGCAAGGGGGCATGGGCAACCTACACAGTTTACTCAATTCATGCTGTAACTATTTATCTTGGTGGTTTGTTCTGGCATGAAATTCACTGCAAGATCTTAACTCCTGCAGAAAAAAGGAAATCTGCACACAGCTACACATATCCACCAAGAGCAGACTCATTGGAATGCAGCATATTCTACAATTCTGTAGGCAGAGCTGCTATGCTGAGGCTTCATATGATTTGAAAATATTTCCCTTCTAATAAGTGATACTTTGGAGTTTCTCACAGTTTTTAATATTAGATAGCTGATATCGCACTCCATGAGGGACACATTACCAGTTTGGCACTCTTTGAGGTAAAACTCCATCAAAACATGTTACAAGAGCAGCAACCTGCAAGTCATTTTCATAATGCTGGTTTTATTCCTCTTTTTATTGCACTCTTACTCTGTGATTTATTCAAGCATTTCAAAAAACCTCATGTGAGCTGGAGCTCAGGCAGGGAGTGGAATAAACATACAGAAAGTAAAACAGAGGGTGGCAATTCAAAACAAGAATCTGAGGTAGGAAGTAATAAATAATGAATGCAAGTATTTTGTTCTTCATAGATCAGAAACAACCATCTGATGCTGTGTTTAACACAGCTAAAACAGAATTATGTTTCTGGTAAAGCAGATTCCTTACCATACAAAGATATGCAGATGAGTAGTATGCCCATTTAGTTGAAAAGATGATGTTCTAACAAATCTGAACATGTATTTGTGGTCTAAAGTAATGTCAATACAAGATCATATACACACACACATATAAATACATACATACATACATATATATATATATGCATCTTAGAAACATTTAATAAAGACTACACTTACAAGAAGTATTAACATAAAAGACTGAGTTTATCGTGCTAGAAAGACTTACAAAAGAGGTGGATTATATTGATGCATATTAGCAGCAATTAGTAAGTCACCAAAGCTAACAGCAATTGTCAGTCAACAACAGAAATCAACAAGAGATTGCAACAGCTGTCACTCAGAACGTAAAATGTCCAATGACTTTTTAACTGAAGAAACATAACCCTGTTCAGTATGTTTTATTTTCTAATTCAGTCCTAGGAAAGCACAATGGTGTCATTCCTCTACAGAACTCAGCTATTCCACCTAATAAAAAGGCAACTGATTGACAGTGTATCAGCACATTGACTTAGCACAGCAAGATACTTATGACACACTTGACACACTGTTAAACTGATTTTTTTCAATATTACTTTATTTGTTGCATACTCAGTTTCATAATTATTACTAATAGATTTAAGTTGGTATGTGAAGATTTAAAATTTTATGCTTTCAGCACAATCCTGGATGTCCCAGAGATCACAAAATTCATTTAGAAGTTCCAGTACCACTTTCAGACCTCAATACAACAGACTCTGACACAGTAAAAATAAACTGGATAAGACCAGTATGACTATTAATTCCTTTTTGTTGTTAATGTGAAAGCCCTTACCTTGAGTTTTTTACAGTCTTACTAAAAGAACATGGAGTAGTTTTCATGTGGAGTGGTTACATTAATCTGAGATGAAGCTACAGAAAACAATGTACATTAGAATCACAATAGTTGTACTGAGTAATAGGATATGAGCACCTGCTCTCTGTATTCTTTTTTCCCATGACAAAATAGTCTGTTTAAAGTCAGCACAAATCTTATTTTAAAAACCATAGCGAGGAAGAACAGCTTGCATGATTCGTGAAATTCATCTCTTATATTGTAAAATATATAATTAGCTACTCAGACTTCAAGTTTAAATAATGATCTAAGTGTTTTAAAGGAGTTTGATCCAAAACATTACCCTCTTTGCCTCTTCGCTGTTAATCAGTTCGCCAATTATAGTTTCACTAACCTCTGATATACTACTGTCAGGTCTGATTGATGCCAAAAGCTCCCTTAATCAAATCTGACAACTTTCAGCAAGTGCCTGTCTCTTGAGACACTGCATCCAGCCTCCTTGTTTTCAAATCTTCCCAGTGTTATTTTGCATTTCCTCTCCCCCAGCCCCTTTTTCAAATCTAACAGAGATACAACAGAATTAACAACAAAACATGACTGCAGAATACCTTTGTGTATGTTTTTATATATCATTATAGCAATACTTGGGATAAGATTGTTAGTTTGTTTAAGATTTTACAAGGAAAATGTACAAACAAGATTTTTTGGAAATTGAAGTTTCTGAGAAATCCAATATTGTTGCTTGCTTGGTGGTTTTTTTTCGTTTGATAATTGTGGGTCTGTATGGGGTTTTTTCCCTTTTTCTTTTTGTCTCTCACAGCTGCAAGGAAAAGCATTTCAAAGTCATTACTCCTCTGTTCTACAAGGTAACTTTAGGCTTTGGTTGCACAGCTTCAGGAGACAAAAATAAAAGACTCAGCTCCCAGTTTTTTCTGTTTATTTATACTGGTATGCTTTTAAGACTCATCACAGTGGTCCTCTGCATCTCATTTACTGTAAATATTAAAAGGTACAGAATAACTTTTGTTGAAGTAATGATAACCTTTGATTTATTTATTTCTATTTTAAGATTAGCCAGATTTTTCGCCCTATTCTGCTCCTGTCAAGCCTTACTCCAAGGTGTAGATTAACTCAACATTATGTGAAAAAGGACCAAAGGGCAACGGTGACATTTTGTTCCAAATATCCTTTTCCACACACTTTTACTCCACAATTTTATTTTCTATCACAGATTTGTATGCAAGAGGGAGCCAGTTTGTGTTTTTGTCTCCAATCAGGTTTTTTCAAGAATCAATGCAAATCACTGATATGGAGGCATACTAAGTGTAAGATGAAGAAAAATGTCTTGGTTCAGCTGAGATGCTGATATTAAATAGATACTGCATTAGAAGTCAATTTCATGACACCTGTTCACAAAACAACAACTCAAACACCAATTCATTTGCTTGCGTGCAAATGTGATTTCACGAAATTTTCCTTTCAAGTCTACACTCCAGGGAAAATTATGTCTGCTAATATTAATGATAATCAGTGTTGAAGGTGTTTGTAACAGACCTACAGCAAGATTGTCAGATTTATATTCTGTGGTTACATTAACTAGGAACTAGCATCCCCTTTGGATTTCAGCAGAATTCTCCAAGCACCAAGAGGAAAGATCAACTGTTTGCTGTTGTAACGAAAGGACCAAATCACAGAGTTCCACAGGAGTCTCTGCACCTCAATACCATTGCATATTTTCATGAGTAATCCTAGGAACAGACTGAAGATTATACCCACTAAACATTACATTGATATTATGCTGGACAGAGCTGTAAACACATTGGAGGACAGAGTAAGAATTTTAATATATCTTAATAAGTTAAAGAACAGATGCATTAATGCATGAGTCAGTAATATAATTTCAAGATTCTACACTGAGGACAGGATTTATCTTGCCTATCTTACCTGCTAATTTACAAAATCACCCTCAAAACTAGATGTCAAGGCTCCCTCTAGCTGGTTCATTTCATCCATCTAAGTATAAATCAGCTTTAGAAGTCTTTTCTCTATTGTGTTCTCCCTACGAGTCTGCAACCAGTTTAGACCAGTTGCCTAACTCTTACATGACTAAGGCCAAAGTAGATTAATCTGACCCTTAGGAATAATTATCCAACAAATGCAGGATGCAAAACAACTGGCAAGACAGTAGGTGGACAGCAAAATGAGAAAGAGCAGATCAGTCTGCACATGGAGCAAAAATGCCCTCCTGATGCAGAAATTGAAAGCTCGGAGCAGAAATGCTATTTGGACATGCTAAATAAACCCTCCACTCTGCTCAGCAGCAGTATGATCTTGGGGCAATACATTATGTTCTGGCCAACTTACTTCAAGAAGTGCAAACCAACTGAGAGTCCAGAAGTGAAAAATGAGAATGACTAAAAATAAATGAAGCATGACCTTTACGAAAAGTTTAAATAAACTGATGCTTAGGCTAAATAAATGTGTCTGAACAGAGATAACTACAACTGCAAGACTCTTTGGAAAGCAAATAGCAGTGACTGGGGAAGACAGACATTCAGATAAGGAAAGTGGTAATAAAATTTGATCGGGATTTAGGCTGAAAATAGGTTTCCATTTAAAAAAAATAAATCTTCTAACAATGAAGACAGGTAAGCCCTGAAGGAGATTTACCCAGGAAGTTTAGGAAAGCTCCATGATCAGGGTGTTGTAAAATGAAATTAGAGCAGTATTTATCAACAGTGAAATATATATATTACATCTGTATTCTCAGAAGGACAAATCAGATTAATTCTCATACTATTTTGTATAGTTTTAAGATCAGCTTACAAGGTAAACAAAAATTTCAATTAAAAAACACCTTTCAAATTTCAATTATAGGTAACTTAAGTAACTATGTATAATGTATAGCCTAGATAATATATTCTACTCTATATTAGTAATTTAATATGCTTCTAATAAATACCCTGCTAGTACTGCATGCTATAATATAAACCACTAGGCACTTCATGATAACAAATTTTTTTTTGTTATAATAAGAATACTTTATACTAGTATTACATATACTCTAATTTTATTGTATATTAGACTACATTTTATCACAGTTACTGCATGTAAAGTGATTCTTCAGTGTCAGAGGTGCTTAAATTTTTTTTTTATGTCGTATAGAAAAAGCTGTATTCTAAATGCAGTCAAATTTAGCATTATTATCTGCAATATTTGTAAGCATTAATTTGAAGTATAATGTGTGGGGTTTGTTCCACAAATAAGTCACAATAAATGCTAGACAACCTAAGATATTCTGTTACATGCAAAATGACATCTTAGAGGATATAAACTCTCAATTGCCCTGATGCTATTTTGTAATTCACTTGTATTTTCAACTGACCAGAAGCAGTTAAAATTGAAAAAGATCCAAAAGAGGCAAACATTCCCTGAGCAACCTGTCCTCAACTCTGCTCAAATAAGCTATCTTTTTGCAGAGGAATATTCGCTCAGCAGGCACAGCTGTTATTCTGCAATTTTTACATCTAAATCAAAGATAATTGGACTTCTGAGTACATTTAAATTGTACTCTGGGAAAAGGGTCTAACTTAATGCATCATTTGCATTAACTATAAAAGACTGCGTTTTCATCCTGTAAAATTTACTGTGCTTAAAAAAGTATTTGGAAGTGCAAAACAGTTACTAAGTAATTTTAAAGACGTGTGGACACCTTTTGCACAGAATCTTTTCAGCTATAAAAGACCATTAAACCAAACAGAAGTAAATCATTCTTCTAAATTTTTCATAGATAAAATATTAATGGTAGTAGAAACTCCTGAAAATTACTTTCCTCCAACTTTTACTGATAATCCTCAGTGACAAAAAAAGCCTGAGACAAAACCTATAGTATTTTATTTGGTGTTTTTAATAAATTCATTAGTTAATCATATGCAGATGAGCAGTTCATACCACAAAGTACTTCAATTTCAGATTCTCTGATATTAGTCTAAGAATGTAAATAGAGGCATTCTTTATTGTTACTTATTGAGATTCATTGTACTGCACAATTTAATGTTCAGACAATGTATTTTAAGGATTTTTAGTCTTAATTTCATGTATAAAAATACGAAAAGAAAAATGCTTATTATCATTTCATCACTAGAAAAGAGAATCTGAAACTTTTCTGACAAAATGTCATCTTTAATGATTACACAGGAACATTCTAACCGGCAAAAATAGTGTCTAAAATGTTCCTTGCTCATCTTTTACAGATACATGCAGTAAATATCAGATCGGCAATTCCATCGAAATAGACTAATTTTGATTTTCACAGAATTACAGCAAGGATATGGTTGGAAGTCACCTCTGGAGATCTACCAATCCAGTCCAATGCTCAAATCAGGGTCACCTAGAGGAGTCTGCTCAACACTGCATACAGACACATAACTCCCAGGTACATTATCCAGTCGCTCTCAGGACTCTCAAAGACTCAAAGTCTTTGAAGACTCCACAGCTCGTCTAGACAAACTTTCAGTGTCTGACTGCCCTCACAGGAAAAAAATAAAGTCTCACACTTAGAGAGAATTTCCTGTATTGCAGTGTGTGCCCACTGCCTCGTTTGCACTCTCTGGAAACTGCTGAGGTCTGGCTCAGTCTTCTTTACACATGAATACACAATACTCAGATCGCATCTATCCAAGCTTTTGCATACCCAGACTGAATGACCCCAGCTTGCTTTGCCTCTCCTCATGTGTCAGATGTTCTATCCCTCAATAACCTTCATGCCTTTTTGCCAGACTTGCTCTAGTATGTCCCTGTTCCTCTCAAAAAGAGGAGCCCAGAACTGGACCCAGCACCACAGTGTGTCTCACCAGGGCTGAGCAGAGAGGAAGAGAGGAAGCAGAGAGGCCACCTCCTTGGAGCTGCTGGCAACATCCTTCTGACATGCAGCCCAGGATGAAGGCGACATTGCTGGCTCACATTCGATTTGTTTTCCACCAGAATATTCGTTATTTTTCCTGGGAAGCTGCTTTCCAGCTGACCAGCCCCCAGCCTGGATGGGTTCATAGAATTACCCCCCCACTCCTATGTAGGACATGGAATGAACTCTGGAACTTCATGAGATCTCTGCTGGCCCATTTCTCCAGCCTGTCAAAGTCACTCTGAATGACTGTGCAACCATGTGATATGTCAACCACCACTCCCAGTTTTGTAGCATCTGCAAAATTGCTTTGTTTCCTGACAGAGGATTACCATGACTTTTCAAAAGTAATCAAGAATGACCTCATGATAACTTTGACCTTTGGGACTTGTGGGAAAATAGAATCAGATTGCATTAACTTGTATCATGCTAAGATTGTCTGCACATTCCCTAACCTGACTCTATTCCACCAAGTGCTGAATTTTCCTTCTCTAGATTTTCCCATTTGTCTCTGGGACTTGGGATTGCTGAAAGCCAGGCCTA
This sequence comes from Callaeas wilsoni, assembly GCA_013398955.1. Classification (NCBI taxonomy): domain Eukaryota; kingdom Metazoa; phylum Chordata; class Aves; order Passeriformes; family Callaeidae; genus Callaeas; species Callaeas wilsoni. Next base: position 83,578 of record VWPU01002122.1, on the reverse strand, counting down.
ACAATAAAGGCTGAAGCAAAGAAAGCACTAAGTACCTCAGTATTTCATATGTCCTATGTCATCAAGTACCCTGTTCCATTTAGCAAAGGTTTTCTCCAATTTTTCCTTTTGCTGTACACCCATAGAAGCCTTTCTTGTTGCCCTTCACATATGCTCCAGGGATTTTTCTCACTTAATCCTGCCCCGTCATGCTCAACATGTGCAGCTACAATCTTGTAGGTCTCCTGACACTCTTGCCTAACCTGCTAATCATCAGGATGAGCCACTCCTGAGTTTGGAGGCATTGAGCAGGAATAAGAAGTACAAAGGATTGCTAGAGAGTTTTAAAGTCTGAAAGACTTTGAGTTTCCACGTAGATTAAAAAAATACTGAAGTAGCTTATTGAACTCATTAGTATCACGTGCTAGGTCATTTACAATGGAGTGTAGAAAATATTGCTGTAATGTGCTACATTACATATAATACCCTCACACACAATGCAGTTTCTGAAGGACGTTAAGTGAAGACTCTAACTCAAGAATCATACTGCATGACACAAACACATTGAGCTAACTGAACATATTACACCTATAAAACTGGATCTATAATTTTTGTATATTAGCACACAACTGAATTAAGTCTTTGAAACTTTCTACTGCATTAGGAAGTCTTTCCTCTCTCCTCCCCCCCATGCCAAGGTTACCTAATCAGTATTATGTTTATCTGTTTTGAGAGATGTAGCAATAAATGCAACTTGGCAAGTATACAACTAAATAAGATGGACTGTCTGAAACACAGTAAAGCAAAACCAAATAAGTGGGAGGAGCAGCAAAGAGATCTTGTGCTTATCATTGTGCCTTTGACATGAAGAAGTAATATTTGCTTTTTCACTGCCACTGTCTTAAGTATTTTCTTAAATGATAAAAAAACACACAAAAACCAGCACAAATCAAAACTGGTGCCTATGAAGGCAAGAGAAACAGTCTCAAGTCTGTTACTGAATCTTGTGTAAGGTAACCACCTAACACGAGGGTCTCTAAATACAATAGCTGACTAGTCAACACATGAGAGTCTCTGCAAACCCATTCAAATCTCTCTAAGCTCAGAGTCCATAAGACTGTGATATATACATATATATCCTCCATTTGAGTGACATAAAAGGAATGGAAAGAATAGAAAGCTCAAAGACAGCTTCCCCACAGGAGCTTCATCATTCTGTTGCAGAAGTGGGAGCAACTTAGCAGCTCCAACCAGGCTTTCTTCTTCCCACAATCACACAACTTTATTACACAGAAGCCTGTCTGACAATGCCACTAGCTTAAAATATGTCACTCACAATCTAGCTTAAAACATTACAAATACTTTGCAACGCATGTGATTCAGTTGTCACTGGATGGTCACATCACTGCAGCAATACACCTAAAAATCCATCACATCAAAACAGAATTTGATTCAACTAGTCCCAGTCATGCAAAAGTGAAGAAGGGCCTTTTAAAAAGTAATAATTTAATTACAAATCTGGCAACAGACAAAGGAAGATGCTGAACCCTCAAAAAAGGCTAAAGAACAACAGTCATCTCTCGTAACATACATTAAGTTTGTACGTTGTTCTACTTTCAGAAAAACTTCAGCATCGTCAATATCTGTTGTATTGAAGAAACAGACGCAATAATCTAAGAGCAATCTTTTCCAGACACAAATTTAAAAAATGTTTACTAATTTGCTATTTTCAATACAATATTTTTAACATTTTACTTCATATTCACTTCTGCAACATTCTGCCACAATGAATTGAGATGAATCATTGGCAAACAATGAACTGTGATCTCTATAAAAACAGATCTCTATAAAAACAGTACTTTAATGTCATAAATCACACATATATTCACTGCAATTTGATTTTAAATAGCAAATAGGCAGAATATTACCAATAATCATTCTTATACACATTTAAAAATTATTTCAAACTTTTTTTAGCTAGTACTGCTTACAAGAATATTTTGAATTATGTATTCGTGCTTAATTTCATAGCAATAATAAGCAGTAAAATTGATTTAAGATATTAACTGGAAAGCTATTAAATCAGATCGTCCCATTTTCAGTAACTAACTTATCTTTCGTGTCTGATATCTCCACGTGAAAAATTAAGACATCTACTCGATTCACCTGTAGGTGACACTGTTGGTCTTAGCCATACAACCAAAGAGCAATAGCATTCCTGCAGTCTGGAACAATGGTGTTTCCAAACCATAAATCTTTTTTCTTTTTTTTATTTTTTTAAATATTTATATGCTAGTACTGTGCCATGGTTTAATGCCAGCCAGCAACTGAGCTCCACACAGCCACTTGTGCAGTTCCCTCCGGTGGGATGGGGTAAAAGTGAGGAAACTCATGGGTTGAGATAAAGGGTTTAACAGGTAAAGCGAAAGCTGTGCACACAAGGAATTCAAAGCAGAACAAGGAATTCATTCACCACTTCCCACTGGCAGTGGGTGATCAGGGGATCCATCATGTGTAACAGTGACTTGGGAATACAAATGGTCCCTCCGAACATCCCCCCTTCCTTCTTCCTCCAGCTCTGTGGAGGAAGCCCTGTGGTATGGGATAGCCCTGTGGTCAGCTGGGATCAGTTCTCCCAGCTGTGTCCCCCTCCCAATTCCCTGTGCACCCCCAGTCCCCTTGCTGGTGGGGTGGGGTGAGAGGCAGAAAAGGCCTTGACTCTCTGAAAGTGCTGCTCAGCAATAACAAAAACACACTGTATCATTACCACTGTTTCCAGCACAAATCCCAACCACAGCCCATACTAGCTGTTATGAAGAAAATTAACTCTATCCTAGCCAAAACCAGCATAAATTTTAATATCAAACCTCTGCAGAGACAGTGATTAATGTAAGTGCATGAAGTACAGATATATTAAACCTGAATATACTCTGATAAAGCCTAAAGTAATGAAAAAATGTGCTCACTGGAGAGAAAAAGGAAAAAACAAGAGTATATACTTATAGCAAGGGGACTTCATCCAAATCGAGTATTTGTATTTCTTCATTTAAGTGCTGAAGTACAATGCCAAATAGTTCATCATTTATAGGGGAAAAAAAAGAAAATAATTCAAAACTTCTGGTTTTAAAACTGTTTAAAAAAACTTCTAGTAGCCAAGTCAGGCATGAATATAATTGCTTCCAACAAAAGGGAACACATTACCAAGAATGCAATCACAAACCAACCCCATCTTATATCCTTTAACTACAGAATACATAAAACAAATTTTTTCCTATTGTTCAAAATGTCTGTAATTTTATCTGGCATCATTTCAACTACGTTTTTACTGCTAAACCAAAAATTAACTCCCACCTTTCCGACCAATCAAAACAGAGATTTTAGCCAAGTGACTCATAGCAAAGAATGCCAGTCAATTACACATTTTATCATAGTATGTGACATTTGATTATTAATCACAAAGTAGATTAGTCAAAGTCTGCACTAAAATTCTACAGATTATGCAATTATAACAAGCAAGTAGGCATGTTACCAAAATAAACAACTGTATCTGTCTATTTCAAAAGTAAATTATTTCAAATAAAATGTAAATGCATGTCTGAAGAGTAGTGATTCTAATTTCTAAAGCATGAAAGACTGATTTTAGTAAAATCTGTCATAAATGCAGAAACTAATTTAGGTCACAGACAGCACCTTCAGTTCCTTATAAAGGACTACTATTTTTTATTCAAACTGCTACTGTTTGACGATGTGTAAGTACTTTGCCCCACTGGCAAAATCTTAGCTGTCACAGGCACATATATTAATGGAAGAGTCATAAATCAGAAGGGCTTCCAACAATTTCACCAGGATACTGGAAGACTGATGCCAAAAAAAAGGAAGTACAATGCTGAAAGCATAGAATGATAACATCAGCCTGAGAAAGCAATGTAGTTGTTCCAGCAACAAAAACAGAAACAATGCAGACAACATTTCAACTATACAACAAGCTTATTAACTGAACCCACTGGAAAAATATCCAGCAATCTCTTATACAAGTCAAACTTCATTTATTTCCTAATAGCTTTCATCATCAGAGACAATCAAGAATCCTACACATGATGTCACAGAGTTTACTGCCTTTATTTCTGAGGGTTAAAGAGTTCAGTTGAAGAATTAACATCACAGGCTCAAAGTTACCTCTCTGCTGTTTAACTTTAAATTTTTTTCACCTGCTTTACTATTTCCCCAAGTTGGTGCAAGGAAGTAAGAAAACTGCAAAAACCATAGGCTTCATAAAGATGGCACCCACAGAAAAATTCCTTCCTTGTCTTTAAAGGGTCAGGCTAAAAGAATGAAAACTTGTTCCTGAGGTGAGCTATATGGGCACATCAGCATTACAAAAATGAGCCCAACCTGAAAGGAAGTGGGTTTCAAGTATAGGTATTTTCTCCAGCTTCAGACTGGAGTCAGTGCAGATTCATCCAATCCAGGGTATGTCTTCATTTCTGATTTGTTATTCCCTATTTTGGATCTCTGAAGAGAGCAACCTTAACTTTTCCTCCTTCTGCTTATCCATTGGAACACTTTCTCCCTCCAGAAGATGAAGAGAACGAATTTAGCCCAGTTGAGGACGTGGGTGTTACTGGTAACAAACCTGAGTGTGACTGCTATCAAGAGTGTACACTGCTTTACTGGTGAAAAGACTGCCAAGATTAGAACTTTAAAACACCCCACAGCATTTCAAATCTTGCAGATGTACAAAGACACATCCCTTCTGATTATATTTAAATTATCTTGCTTTCAGACCTAAATACTAATTAAGAAATACAATTAACATTTACAGAAAAAAAGAATTTAAAAGTAAGACAGAAAAAAAATGTAACAGTCTGTGGTGTGCCATCAAGACTCCTTGCCTCAAAGAGATCCTGGATGGTGGATTTTTTAAACAGTTTTCCCTGTAGATAGCATGATCAATGAAGCAGGTAGCAAAATTTTATTTTGCACACTATGAGAACTTCTGAAACAAAGGAAATACATACAGAAACAATGTGTGAAGTGGAGACAATTTGGAACACAGAAATCCTACTGTATAAAAAAGGTTTTGATCCTTTTTGACTCAGACCTCCACTTTAGCAAGGATTTCTGTTCTAAATATTTCAGTATATTTCTCTCATTGGAAAGGTAAGGCTTAACCTCATTTAGAGAAAGAAAGACTTTTTTTAGATTGTGCATAACTTTGAAAATTCAGAAGAAAGAAAGTTTTCTTTCAGCAAGGTTGTACTAAGGAATATTGAGGAAGTTCTCTCAAAAGAGATGCAAGTCCCTTCTTCTTTCTTTCTTTTTTTAAAATTAGATTTTGATATCTTCCTGTCCCAGTCCACATGTTGATCAAAAGAGGATATTCTGCTATTGAAACCAGGGGTGTGCACAGAATTCAGCACTACTTTACATTCTAGGCATACTGGAAGAGGGAATATTAACCAGGTTAAACTCTGTTTTTGAAATGAACAACTTGAAAAGCAGAGGGTTTTTCAGAATCTGTGAGCTTTCTAATCTCTGGATCACTTCTGAAGGCCACTTCATGAAAGTTTAACTCCTCATACCAAAAGAGATTAGTAGATTTTATTGCATCTAGCACATCCGAAGCACCATTATGTTCCTGGAAGGAAATAGACTGGCATCTAAAGGCAACAGTAATACAGATGTTTGCAACAATTGCAAGTAAAAAACCAATGGCATGCAATAGGAGAGGAAGGCCACTTAGAGAAGACTAACATCAGAGTAAGTGCTTACAGGGATGGACAAAATATACTAGATAAGTAAAAAGGAGATTAGATAGGGACAAAGCACCAAGAGACAAGAAAATAAAATAGCACTATCTTGCCTCAAAGGCACTTTACATTGTACCTTCTATGCAATTTTTCAGTGTAAGTTCTTCATATAATTTTCACAAAATGCTTTGGTAGTACAAATGGGATAGCAATTGACAATACCAACCTTTAAAAAAAAAAGTGTTCTACAGTTGATTTCTGTTAAAATGCAGTACAATACAATAGCCTGTGAACTACCATTCAGGGAGAAGAGCTGTCGATATTCTGAATTAAAAACATTCATAATTCTTGCTCACAAATGGAAACATTTTTGTATAAGTGTCGGGATATGCATATCAAGATGACATCATCTTTATTACAGTAAAGAATCACTATCTCATGTACTTACTATATGAATAAGAAAAGTCACAGTATATGCATATTCAGCCTCTAATAGCGGGCTTTGTATATCCATGAAGTGAGAAGCACATACATAGCAGAATATCATAGACTATAATGCTCTAAAATTTAATAAAATGCACACAGGAAAAGTAGCAGGAATCAACCTCACTATTTGCTTTTACTTAGAAGCATCTCTATATCCTATTAAAGTGCAGGAAATGAGAAACAGTATATGAGAAAAATAAAGCTATAGATGAAACAGCAGGCACCTCGACTTTATACCCCTCTTTTGCTTCAAATAGTTTTGGCCTTGATTAGTTTTATATTGCAGTTAAGAACTTGAGAAAAAAGCATTATTCTGTTTTATTAGTATCAGATTCCAATAGGGAATAAAGCCTTCGTGACTTAATATCAGAGTCTATAGGCTGACAGGATCTATCAGAGTGATCATCCATATTACTCAGAGGTCCTGGTGCCACTTGTTGTTCTCAGAACTACTTGCCCTATTCAGCTGTGATGCTTTTGTGGTCTCTGCTTCACTTCTCACTTCTGTCTTGCCATCAAAAGTACAATTAATCAGCTAATCTTTGAGATGTCAAAATACATTCGGTCCCTCAGGCTATTTCCTCTTGTCAAGAAAAGCATTATTTTCAGTAATCAGACAAATGTATTTGCCAATGCAAATGCAGCTTAAACAAATTCTCTTTTCATTTACAACACTACTGTTTACAAAGACACCATCAATACCGTTGTATTACTCACGCTCTTCAATAAGAATTGCCCTTTTGTTCTAAACTACTCTTATTTCAAGTATAAACAGCTGGGTAAAGTTAAATAGAAAAATAACCAGCTAATAAAATTTGCAGTAAACTAAACAAAGTGCACTTGGATTTTAAATATCAAAATTAAATCGTCAGTGAAAGCAGTAATTTTATTTAAAAGAAATCCCAAACTCAAACTAACTGAGCAAGAAGTAACTGTGGTAGTTCAACTGTTGTGGCTGGCAGATGCCCACCCAACCACTCTCTCACCTCCCCTCCTTTCCGGGACAGGGGGAGAAAGTAAGATGGAAAAGAGTAACGGTCATGATGAAAGACTGGGAGGCCATGTACCATTTACTGTCATGGGCAAAACAGACTTGACTTGGAGAAAATTATTGCAAATTAAAAATAGAGTACAATAGTGAGGAAACAAAGACAAAACCTAAAAACCTCTTCCTGCTAGTCCCCCTTCTCCCCAGGCTCAGTTTCACTGCTTTCTTCCCAAGTTCTCTACATCTCAGGGATGGGAGTTATAGTCAGTCCAGAACTTCATCTCAGACATTCCTTTCTCACGCTTTTTCCCCACTCCACTGTAGATCCCTACCACTGGATACACCTTCAAGAACTGCTCCAGCATGGGTCCTTTCCATGGGCACAATTCCTGCCAGGAGCCTGACCCTGCATGAGCTCTCCATGGGCCACCTTTTCCTTTCCTGCACCATCGACCTGCTGCGGTGTGGGGTCCTCCAAGAGCTACAGTGTGGACATCAGCTCCACCATGGCCTCTGCAATGGCCTGTCAGGGAATCTCTGCTCCAGTGCCTGGAGCAGCTCCTCCCCTCCTATTCTGACTTAGGTGCCTGGAAATCATTCACATTTTTAAACTGCTCGATGTTTTCAGTACTTGGCAAATTAAAGTGGTATCACTTCTAATCCCTTGAAGGGTGGTTTCTTAGCAAAATGTGAAGATAGTTTTCATATAAACTGTGAGCAATGTTAAGAATCAACTCTGAAAGCAGCATGATTTTTGTTTATGCAGGTTAATGGGCAGAGAACAAATAAGACAGCCAGCTGCCCATTTTTTAAATGACAGTGCAAGTCAGGTTTAGCAGGACTTTCTTCACCAGTCAGACATGACAGCAAAAAATGTAAACTTTGAATTCAATTTACTTGAACATCATGGAATTTTTTAGAGTTCATAAAGAATAAAGGAGTTTTTTTGGTTTGTTTGCTTTTTTTTTTGGTTTAGGTTTGTTTTAGTTGTTTCTTTTTTAATGGGTGAATCCTTCTATAGGTTTCCCACTTCCTGCCTTCATTAAGGAGAAATGTTTTAGAAGCACATTAGGTTGAAAGCAGACTACGGTCAGATATGGCTTCTGATTTGCTTTTGACACCCCTTTCTTTAATCAGACATGAGATTAATTTTTGTCAAATCTATGACAGAAAAAAGATCTATGTGGAGGCCTGCAGAAACCTAATGGTTTTGGAAATGTCTGTTTCTGTGATGTCTTTCAGGCCCATGTTGACAGGCACAACCTTGCAGTTCAGTAAATGTACACAACTCATCCTGTGGGCCTTGAAGTACTTGAGTACTATGTAAACATTACAGAAAATCCAATAATATGTTTTAAATTAATAACCTTGCTTTCTGTATAATTAATTTTTTGATCAGGAAAAATCGTAACAAAAATAGAAATGCTTTTTTTAAAAAAATCTATATTCCTAAAGAGTTAAAAAAAATATTCAATATTTCAGAAGTGGCAGAATAAGGACTATTCACACAATCACAGTTTGATTAATTTTCTCATAATATTTACTTAAAAGACAGTAAATTTCCAAAAATTCCTGCTGTCTGAATCCCTTTAACTCCAACAATATGAGAATGAAGGAATAGAGACATGTAGAGGTTTATAGGTTGGGGATATTAGCCTGCTTTCAAAATTTGACCAGATTCGTTTCCAACTACTACATAGTTTTAGCAGAAAAGCTAAAGAAAAGAACAAAAAGCACTTGTAATCTGGCCTTAACACTAATACATATCTGTAGGAAGCAAGGCTCATGACAGTATGGCAGTCCTCAAAGCAAAAGAGGAGATCTAAGACCAATAAAAGCAAGTTCGCTTGTAACTGCAGGTCTGAGGCACAAAATAAAGCAAAAACATAACAGAAAACTTATTTCAACTTCAAAATGTCAGTCTCACTTATATGTACTTCTCTGAATTAGAATGCAGGTTGTTGACAATGATTATACCAAAATGCATCTAATACAAAACTGTTGAGATACTAGTTTAAGGGTGAGAAACATTCACACTAACTGAAGATGCAATAAAACACCAAAATAACTTTTCTTAAAAAGAAAATAAAATATATTTAACAGGGTAATTTTCAAAAACTATTTTTAAAGTTTATAAAGGTGGAAGAAACTTTGATAAGCTTTTACTACATTATGCCAAGGATCTTAATTTTGTTTCGTGCAATGTATGCATAAAACATTAAAAAGAAATTATCTTCTAAATGTTTTTTGATGCCTGCTAACTTTGTGTTGACACCAGAAGGCATTTCTGCACTGTGTAGAGGCTACCACTGTTTTGCACAAGTTAAGGCATGATGCCACTCATCCATCAGCTTACAATACATGTGCCCAGGGCAAGGCACTGCTTTCAGACTTGGTGATTACCTTATAAATCTATACTGCTCCAATTCCAGCTGTATTCTCTAAACCTTCAAAAGATAACTATAACTACATTATATTTGTTGCAAACACAAGGTCAAAGACAACTGAAAGCCCACAAGTTGATTTGGAAGTTTTGTTATATCATTTTCCTGACTGTTTAAAGCAACGACTGAGTAGCAGTATACATTCATACTCAAGAAAGTCCATGAAGACAATCACCTGAATAATCCATTGCCTTCCAACAAAACACTTCATGTTATCCTGAATGGTACCCAGCAAAAACCCACAAGTTATTACTTATTAATATTTTCAATTTAAACATGAACATACCAAAACCAACTGACCAAACAATAGGTTATGGCTGAAGCATGCTTAATATCATTGTGGATCAAGTGATGTCTAAGTATAAGGTAACAGTAAAAAGTAACAGTCTATGAACACGCTTAGATCGTTGTAGGTCAGTATACAAACATGCTTAGACTGGAGTCAACAGGAAAAATATCAACTGTAGGAAAATAAACTTCCTCAGATTGTTTTAATGAGGAAAAGAAAGTGAAAAGCTAATCTATCTTTATTTAGACTATGAAAAAAGCTTTAACAAAGATAAACTCTCTTACTGAGAACCAGTACAATAGCTAGGGTTATTTACTTCTGTAACAAGTTTATGCTTTTATATACTTTTGTAACAAGTCCTGCTCCCAAGTACAGTGAAGCACTTATTTACACAAAAATTATTTGGTAATAGACCCTGGATCTAGTCTGTCTGAAACAGTAAAGCAACATGTTACAAACACTTACACATACTCCTTTACACAAAAACACCTGCACAAGATGTGGACCTGTTAGAGAAAGTCCAGAGGGGAGCCACGAAGATGATCAGAGGGCTGGAGCACCTCTCCTGTGAACACAGACTGAGAGGGCTGAACTTGTTCAGCCTGAAGAGGAGGCACCGGGGAGACCTCACTGTAAGTACCTTAATGGGGCTGATGTAAAGGAGGGAGAGGGATTTTTACATGGGCAGATAGTGTCGGGACAAGGGCCAATGGTTTTAAACTGAAAGAGAGCAGGTTTAGACTAGATGCCCCATCCCTGGAAGTGTGCAAAGCCAGGCTCAATGGGGCCCTGAGCCCCATGAGATCCAATTAGTGGCACCCCTCTCCATGGCAGGGGTGTTGGAACTAGATAATCTATAAAGACCATTTCAACCCAAACCATTCTATGTTTCTATGGTTCTATGAAGGGAAATTGTCTCAGAGTTTCAACAAACATCCCGCATGTTAAACTTGTAACTGAGGTTTTCAATGCATAAGACGTGGGGAGCAGGTTAGAAGACTGAAGAGTCAATAAAAACTATTTTCATTTTTGTTTTTAAGGCAATTTAATTATTGGTAAAATCAGAAATAACGTATTTTAAAAGCTTATGAAGTGTGTTGGAACCATAGTAATGTTAATTAATATTCAATAATAACATGGAAGCAAAATCATATCATGTACAAGACCATAAAAGTATGGAGCAGCAAGAAACATGGCTCCCTTCTGGATGAGTATAAATGACAGCATGGAAAGCACAGACAGAGTGATTACTGAAAAAATGTGCTATAGACCTTTTTAATTGGAATCTTTTAAAAATATTTAGAAGACTTTATTCCACCACAAAGGGAATGAAAATTTAAACTCCTTGTTACCTTTTTTTGGCTAGCATTTATATCCTTTAAAAATATTTGTAGAAAAAATAATAGAGGTAGCTCACACTGTACACTAAGGGTGCATTCCTGAGAAGGGAGACAGTTATTTGTCAATTTGCCAATTTGTCAGATAAAGAAATTTTTCCTCATCAGCATAAGCACAACAGCTACATGTAAGAACTCACAAAATACATATCTTTAAATATGCACAGGCAAAGTATGAAGGATGAAGCAAGCAGGATGGAAAGGAAGCAGAAAATTATCAGGATTGTCACTGAAGCGCTATTTCTAACTAATACCTGACAATCACCTTATTTTTACATCTTTCATTGTGACTGATTTGATTCACCTGAGGACCAAAATAAAGATGGTGAAAATGCAACTGCTCAGAAAACAGGCAGAAGACAACTGTCACAGGAGATATATATCAGGCCTTCAGTTGCCTAGACGCACCAGCTGAGATCTTTTGAAACAGTTATCTGACCTGAAATACCAGCATCTACTCCGGCTGATGATCCTACTCTGCCTTTTATTCCCCATGTGATATATACTGTCCCTGTATATATAAATTGTGCGCATGCATCTACCTGCTGTAGCATTAATTCTTACAGGAAAAACTGCTTTTCTGTTAAACAAAGGTACTTCATTACTTACACTACTAAAGGCTAGAAAACAGAGCAATGACCTGTAAAGCAAATCTGAAACTATAAATAAAGCAGCAACACCTATCAGAGTATTCCTGTCTGAGAAATGTACACATTAGAGAGGCTGACAAGTAAAATGAAGTTTTGAAGCAAGAATCAATTTAACACAGGATAAAAAATGGTGAAACAAACCTGCTTGGATGAAGTGGTTTTAAGCGCCTAGTTGAGCAAAGAAAGCTCATGAGTTTTCATACAAAACAATACATGTACAGAGCAGTAAGCAAGATCCAGCACAAGCAAGTGCTCTTGCCTCAGTTTATAATAAGGTGTATTGGGTCTGATCAGCTCACAGCCCTGACAGTGCTTTGCATTGGTAGCTGGATGGGTGCTGATAACAGGGCAGTGTTTTGGCTACTGCCGGGCAGCACTGCCCCTCTGATGTTCCTTCCCCCATCGAAGAGGATGGGGGTGGCCAAGAGCCTGGGAGGGGATACAGCCAGGCCAGCTGACCCAAATTAGCCAAAGGGATATTCCATACCATGTGACGTCAGCTCAGATATAAAAGCTAAGGGAGAGAGGAGGAAGGGGGGCCACTCGTGTGTTTTCATTGACTGTCCTCCGGAGCAACCGTTACGCGTGCTGAGGCCCTGCTTCCCGGGAAGGGTCCGGACATCGCTGCCCATGGGAAGTAGAGATTAATCCTTTATTTTTTTCCTGTTCGCTCGCGCGCGCAGACTTTGCGTTGCTTTTTCCTTCATATTGTAATAAAACTGCCTTATCTCACCCTACTGGCCGTGCTCCAGCTTATTCTCCCCTGTCTCAGCAGGAGAGGGGACTGATAGAGCGACTGAGTGGGCACTTGGCGCCTAGCCAGGGTCAACCCACTACATAAGGCCACATATTTGCTGTGCATTTTGTTATGCAACAATAAAACGTTGCACACTGCTGGGCTCCAGAATCTGCAAGAAGAGTAGCAGCAATTACACTGGTAACTCTTGGACTGGCATCATCTCTCATCCTCACCTTCTACATTTCTCTTCTACATTAATCATAAGACTGACTAGCTATGACAAAGAAGAGAAAACAAAAAATTGTTATTTCTCTGTCCCAGAATTTTTGGCCTTTATAATTTTTTCCTTTTAACCTTCCCAATGTTTTGAAGACCAAAGACACAAAATTAAGCGAAAGCAAAACTGAAATTAATCAACACTTTAAGTATAGTTTCTTTGAAAACATAGGAACTGAATTTTGGGTCACAAATATAATGGCTTCTAAATTTTTCCACTTCTGGAGGCCATTTTTCTTCCACCTCCACTCTCCTCAAAGGTTTAGTAACTACAAATACACTTCAGATTAGTGTTTCTATACTATGACATACATAAAAAACTGTAGAAATCCCTTGAAGGTAAGTTTCTGACAAAAAAAGCGCTAATTTCAAAGCAATGTGATGAGTCCATGGCAGGAAAAAAATAAAAATTTCCCACATCCTCCCTTTTTTATTTCTTCCTGATTTTTATACATAAATCTGCTTTAGCCTCTTCTCCACAAAAAAAAGAGAAAAATTATGCTAGTAGTGGCATTTTGGACTGAAACAAAAGAGCATGATGAAGCAGATAGTCTTCCTACACTCAAGTTACTACATTCCTCTAAGTTAATACTCTGTATATATTAATAAGTTCCTTTTACTAGAGTAATTAAATTTCAGCTTTGTAAACTATATCCCATATAAATTTTTTAATAAACCATGAAATATTTTTTGTTTCTTTTGCTTCCTTACTATTTTACTGGATGTAAGCAGAGTACTAATAATGAGGTGAGATTTTAGGAGTTATATGGTTAACTAGAAGAGCAAGAGTAAATAGCACTTTTCCATTCCACACCCATTAGTTCATCCAGCTTTGTCCTTACATTCAGAGCAGGCTTTTCTACTGTCACTTTCAGTTTCAGCAGTGATTACACATTACCTCTTTCTCTATTAAAACCATGATCTACTTGATTATGTGCCCTAGCTGAAAAGTACTGTGAAAACAGGAAGCAATTTAAAATGGTAATTTGGTGTATGTAAATAATTTCAATTACTAAAAGTTCCTACTGAACTTTTTTTTTTCAATTTTGTAAACTCAGATTGTAGGTAGATGGTGTCGCAAAGCCACTCTGATAAGGTACCAGTGATTTCACTGTCACTCATTGATATTGATTTGCTGTTTATTGGTTACCACAGTATTGTGCCTGTATGTATCAATATGTATGCATATACATCTTCCAATTGCTATTCACAACTTCCTACTGGATTACTACTGCAGCGACCTCCTAATTATTAATTACATACTGACACATATTCTTGCCATGTGAAGAGTTTTCTCTCCACTCACCATAAAAATGTGAAATACCTCAAAGCTAAGACTGCCAAAATATCACTCATCTGAATCAACAATAACTACAAGTTACATTTATAAATGTGCATATTGATGATACAACCAGGCCTTTTTTCTGTTTCTTGGACCAGGCAGAAGGGGAAAGGGTAATCACATGGAACTGTATGCAAGAACAGGTAAAAAGGTATCTTAAGATTTGGAAAAATGGTATTTCACTGACACAAATAGCATTTGCCTGAAATAAATATGACAAAAAGTGTCTGCTAAAACAAAATAATCTCCATTTATGCAATCCTATTTAAGAGGCTAAACCCACAAATTTTATTCATTTCTATGCATGTTCAAACGTTTACCCAAGTGATGTTTTATACTTTTTAAAGACAAATGAGAAAAAGTAAGATCAGCCATTAACAGGAATCTACAATTTTTGTTTGTTTTATAAATTAAAAAGAAGGCAAGTATTATTTTGACATATTTGCAGCAACGTTGTTAAAATATTTTGGATTTATTTGAAACTTATCATTTGCAGACCAAACTTTTAACTTTTCAAAGATGGTTTTTATTGAAGAATTCTGAACTTGTATCAGTGTACTTAATTACTGTAATTACAGATGTAGTAATAAGATTTCAGCTGCTTCGCCAATACTGTTACAAGGAGTTTGAAGAGCAGTGTACCTATGAAGAGGTAAAAATACACACAGAGGGAACAGTATTTTAAAAAATTAAGCATACCTGTGTTCGCAGAATTTCGCCTTTTGACAGTTGCATATCACCAGTCAGCTCTTTCACAGTAATGCCAAGTGGTTCCAGACGCTTGCTGAAGTAATTTGTCATTTCGGCTGCCAAAGCCTTCATAGGAGCAACATACACAATCTGCACCAAAACAACACTCACTTGATAAATGAGCAAACCCCACAATGTCGTTTGTTTCATGGCAACCATTACAAATCACAATTTATTGTGAAATATGATGCCAGGCGCTTACAGTGAAAAATCTTAATAGTGATATATGAAAAGTAGTTATCTTTGTTGGATAAGTATGCAGCTGTTTAAAAGACAATGGATTTTGTTTATACAGCCTCATCCCTTTGAAAATTGGTTCTGCATGAAAGCTAAATGCATTTTCATAGCGTTTTATTCACATAATAAGATTTTTAGAACACAAGTAAGAATAGTTTTAACAATAATGAAGTAAATCAAAACTAGGCTTATCTAACTTGGAAAAGCCTAATATCCTTGAGAACTTCCTGATTTCATATTCCATGTATAACATATAATAGATTTTACGTTACAAGTTAAAAAGCTGCTATTTGGTCCATTAAACTCCTACCTTAAACTCATCCTTTTTGATAACACCATGCTGGACATGCTGGCGAATTTCATGAAGGATTGTCAGCATGGCAATGTTAGTCTTGCCAGCTCCAGTGGGGGCACAGATCAGCATGTTCTCGTTTGTGTTGTAGGCAGTCTCAAAAACTATAGACTGGATTCGGTTGAGTCTTTTCATGCCTTTAAAAGCAAGTTGCCCAATCTGTTAAAACAAACAACACACATATCTTGGATTTTTCATATCCACATATGTGTCAATCGTAAGAAAAAGAACACATGGAAACAAATCTTCGGATACCTGTCATAATATATTTATTATTGCAAGATCTTTCATTCCGAGGCTACCACTTCTACCCAACCCTCAAACAGCAAATCAATCAAGAAAACAAATTATAGCAGGATAACATCTGCTAAAATTAATCAAAATCTTTAACTTCATACTATTTCACCACTTAATTTTTTTTTACTCAAGGGTGTGACCAAAACTACTATGCAGTAAAATATTGACCTATTAGTAATTAAACATCAGTAAAACAGCATTAATAAAAAAAGAACAATATGCATCTCAAAATTTACGATGACAAACTATGACTACTCTATTGGAAGATGAGGCAGCAATACAATGGAACTCAATAAAGTTCAATTTTGCAGAAAGACACAAATTCAGTAAGTTTTCCCTTCTGAATAAACGTTCATCTTACAATTGTTCATGTTCAGACCTTTCTCCAACAATATTTACAACAAGCTATAGCCACCAAAAGGAACATAAAACTTGTATGTGTACTTCCAAGCAAACTTTGAGAATGTTTAAAAAAAAAATTATAGTTAATACAGGAACTTATGCTTACTATAGTTTAGCATGTTTAAACCTTATAAAGTACAAATCACCAATTACAGTAATACTTTGCTCCTCTTGGTCTCTCTGAAAAATGCTATTTTAACCAGGAAAGAACCACTGTACAGAGACAGAGGCGATTTCTGCATTTGAAGATTATAAAACTTTCATAACTGAAGAATAGACTTATATTAAAATATAAAATTAATTTTCTAATAAACTTACTTTAGCTTACTTACTTTTAACAGATGTCTAAAAGATTCCAGAAGACATAATTATTTTCTTTCTACAGATTTAATTATTTGCACTGCTTCTACCACAAAGAATGAAAAGTATCTTACTGATATATTTGAAGATTATAATTTTTACTTTACTTGTAGGAAACAACATAAGTACAGTAAAGAACAGGCTTCAAAGCATCTTCTGAAGATCTCCTTTTCCATTATTCTGGGTGCTTTAATTAATTTACAGTGATTTTCTATGGTAAAAGCCTCTCCAATACCAAATATTCTTTCCAGTTCTTTCCAATACTAAGCAAATTATTTGAGCAGGACTCAATTTCTTACTACCTCAAGTAATGCAAGCTCAGCAATGAGGTCTTCATCAGCTATTTGCATCAAATACTTCGCTTAATTTTGCAACAAACAACACTGTCTATCATTGTGCTGCAGCTTTCTTGTAGTAGCCTCATGTGAGGGGCTATAATAGAAACTACAAGTTTAGATAAATAGATAATTTTCACAATAAATTAAAATGCTCTACTCTTAAATCTATAGGAATGATGTACTTAATGACTAACCAACCGTAGCTTTATTTTAGATGACTTTGAACATGAAAAAATAACAGTCATTGATACAGAGGCCAATGAAATGCTATGCAATCAACATATTATTTCTTTTTGAAAATGTCCTTTTCAATTTAACAGTACCTTTCTTTTAGCAGGCTTTCGGGTTGAAAACTTCCTGTGCCACGCCAAAAAAGTAGGTACTATTCAAACCATGAATTGCATTTGTATTTACAGGATTGACAAATCTCAAATATATCCAAATTTCTATTTCAAACTGTTGTCTTTGGTGAAGGAAAAAAAAAAGTATCTAATGCAAGTAATTAATGCATTTTTCATCAAGTTTCATTGATTTTTTACTGGCTGAATTTCAGGATTACAACAGTTTTCACCGTTACTATTCTTGCACAGTTTATCCTGCTTGCAACACTGCAGGAGGAAAGCTTATTTGTTTTGCACCAAGTTTTGTATACATAATGTGTACTTCATGTGTAGTCTTCAATATTCATTTCATCTTCATGAATGAGACTCTTGTAAAGTATTAATGGTTTTCCTTGAGACCTGTTGAATATCTTCGTGCTATCAGGGTTCAATCAGCTATTTGTATGGCCTCCTTAATAATTTTAGGTTTCTAATTTGCTTGTTACTTCATTCTGAGATTTCTTGAAAGGTCTTCATAATTGGTTATATTTTCCTCTCACATTCCATCAAGTTGCTTTTAGAAGCTATTATAAACAGTGCAAAAAGTTCACACTGATAAACACAATTCACAGCATTTATAACAAAGGATCTGCAGAGAGAAACTCACAAATACAACTGGTGATTACAGAATTGAACTAATAAAACACTACATTACATAATACGTATATTATTTAAAGAAGCAGTTTTTAAACAAGAGCAGAAACACTGCTGTCTAAATGAAGTCCAGCCTAAGTATCTTCAGAAATGGATGACAGGAACTTTTCACAGTCACACAGTTGAATTTGTGTGGCTTTACACATACAGATCACCTTACAGCAGTGTGATTGTTAATACCCTTAAATATATCCTTAAGTTTTCTTAAACTACTGCCTGTAAGAATATGCTGTTCCAGCTTCTCTTAAACTCTAAGTGTGCAGTGCAAAGCATATTTTTCCCTTACATTTGGAAGAAATTACATTTACTATAGCCCTAAGACATGCAATTTTAAGCAAAAACAAATACATATTTAGAAAAATAAAAATAATTTCCTGTCTCTTTTCCTATTGGAAAATATTAACACCATCAACTGACTTGGTAAGTAGCAATAAAAAACCCAGATGTTCCAGAAAAAACAGAGGAAGCTGTGTAGCAACTTAGAAAAATTAACTTCAGCTTGTTTTCTGGAAAGATGCTAAGCCTATTGAAACAGGACTATTAAGAGCAGAATAAAGATTAACAAAAAAACCCAAACGAAACCAAACCAACAAACAAACAAAAAGGAAAAAAACAAACATAAAAGCCTGGTTAAGAACAAGAAGTACTTTTTTAAAAATAATGGGATTCTGAGGCAGAACCTAGTTTTTCATTCAACACACTAATTTTCAAGCCAGCACTCACAAATCAATAGACAACATTCAGAATCACAAAACAGTCAATGAATAATATTCTTTGAAAGTTGACTCTGCAGGAATATACTAGTGATT
Source organism: Callaeas wilsoni (assembly GCA_013398955.1). Classification (NCBI taxonomy): domain Eukaryota; kingdom Metazoa; phylum Chordata; class Aves; order Passeriformes; family Callaeidae; genus Callaeas; species Callaeas wilsoni. The sequence continues at coordinate 64,659 of VWPU01002122.1, read as the reverse complement.
AAAAAAGCTACAAAAGAAAGTAACTCCAGAGGGAAAAAAAAATCCTAAGACATCTTAAAACCAACTCCCTATTAACTGAAAAAATATTATTTTTCCTCTAAATTCCATTTAATTCCAAACAGTAAGTACAAGTGCATATCCAAAACCAGTAGTTTTGCCCTTATAAAACAGTAAGGCAGCATACAGAAGTGCAACAGTATGCACAGAAGTCCACAGTTTGACAAAGGTATTAGAAGATTTGGTTTTTTAAATTGTCATTTGCACAAATTAAGTATATTTAAAACAGAAAACAATTTTTTTCCCTCTGGTACCCAAACATTAGCCAAGGCTTCTACAGACCAACTCCTTTTCAGATAAACCAGTGCAATCCCTTCTTGCTTAAAGGACTGGTAGCCACTGGATGGCAGAAAGTGCTTTTTACTGAAAATGAATGAGATGCAATATTTTTTAGCCTTCTATTCTACAGCTGATTTATTCCTAGCATTCAACACAAGCCATAGGAAGTTTGAGCAGAATACGATCTGAGTGTTACTCTCAACTAACAGGATTTCAAGCCTAAGATGATGCCATTTTTACACAAGCATGAATCAATGTGAAAAGCCATGCAGAAGCAACTCTTTCCACGAACCAGATGATACTCCAAGCAGCTGTGACATGAATGAATAAATCCTCTGATTTTACTTCTGTAAGCTTTCCAATTCTTTCCCACAGAATTTATTGTTTCAACTAATGCACTTATGAATAAATGAGATTACACCTAATCAAGATATTCTAAATTAGAAATTTAATCAGAAAGATATTTGTCTTGGTGCTCTAACAGCAATTTAAAAATAGGACAAATTTGTTTAAGTCATTAAAGTAATATTCATGAATGAGTCCATACGGTTCAGTCTGCAGGCAAGCTACAGCTCAGAAACACAACTGCTTCAGCAACACAGTAGTGGCAGTGTCTGCTCTAAATAGCACAGACCATCAGCACTTAAAACAGAGTTTTAGTCATGCAATTCATTACCAACACCTTGTAGAAATGTTCCATAATGATGACTTCTTCTGTCATATTATAACAAAGTAATAAGATTACTAGCCATTTATCTTAGAGATAATCCATTGCACCCATAAACCAAGGCTGAGCTTTCAGCATTTTCCCTACTCATCGGCTTAATTTTAATGTAGAACTATTTTATTCAAAGTACCTTATATATCTCAGGTGAAACAAATCCCATTCTGCAGTCAGCTGTTCTACTACACTTTCAGTTAAAAAGCTAATTGATCTAACTGGTAAGAGTATGACTAATCCATGCTTTTTTACATAAAAACCGTGAAATTCAGGATGCGAAGCTCTGACGTCCCTTGTTCTGACACATATAAATAATCTCTAGCTCATCTTTCCCCTTTGCTGTCCTCTGGAATGTTGTTGGTTAAAACACATATCTATGCATCTATACTCATATAGACATAAACAGATGTTTTTCTATGTATGTATATACACATACACATTTTAATAAATACATTCCCACTATCCTTCTAAATTATGAATAATTAGTAGTTGTCCCTGCTTTCTAATTATGCATCTATACACTTAAAGCACTTTTGTGCCAGTGTAAATCCCACTTTGTTACTGAAGGTACACTCAGAAATAAACATAGATGTTATACCTGGGGACTTCCACAGCTTCCCTCTCCTGATGACACTTTTCATATTCTGCTACTTCCATGAAAAAGTGGTAGCTCTTGAGATTTAGGACCAGAAATAAATAAAAGTATAACTATATATATATAGCATAAAGGTAAAATTATTTTTATATTATCTTAGGAGCACTATTTGAGAACATAATTTCCTACCTGCCCCAAAGACTGAAATGTTGTCTTTCAAAGTGCGCATATACATTTTAAGCAAAGGCTCATAACACATAAAAGAAAAACTGCATGATGTTTGGATCTGCTCCATTTAGCACCAAATCATATCAGTGAGATTTCATTGGACTTAGGGGAACAATTTTTGCAGGAACAAGTAGCATACACAAAGATAGGAAAATTATACAAGCGTACCAAATAGAGCTTATGACTGGCTTTGGGCCATAATCAGCATTACAATTTCTTCAAGTAAGTACAAATTATATCTCATCCAGAGTGTAGTACCTGAAAAGTTATGTGCTATAAAGTAAGCTTGGAGTAAAACACATTACTCAGATGCAACTAACAAAGGGCACCAGAGAACCAGCATCTTATTTCAACACCATACCTGCTAAAAGTGACTAGACTAGAACTGAAAGCAATTCTTGCATGCTATGGGCTATTCAGGTCACTATTAGCAGCAACCACAGATCACAGAATCATTTAGCTTAGAAATCATCCAGTCCAGCCCCTCTGCTCAAAGCTGGGTCACTTACACCTGTGCAGATGTGTTTCCGCTATCAACAAGGATGGAGACTCCACAACCTTTCTCACCAAAGTGTACCACTATTTGACCACCTCACAGTAAAACATTACTCTCCTGTGTTCAACTGAAATTTCATGTGTCTTAATTTGTGCCCATTTCCTCTGGTGCTGCCACTGGGCACCACTGATGAGTCTGGCTCCCTCTTTGTTAATCATTCTCACATCAGGTATTTATACACACTTGTCAGATTCCCCCTGAGCCTCCTCTTCTCCGGCTCTCTCACACTCTCCTCACACAAAAGATGCTTCAGTCCTTTAATTAGATTAAGAAGTCAGAAGAACTTCTAGAAATGACAAATAACGAACCATAAGGGTAAAATTATACTCTGACATCTTATAGAACAGAGAATCACAGCCCATATAAGACTTCTTTAAATATGTTCTTAATTGGAATTAAACATCATCTTTTAGAATACTACAGAGTCTCTTATTTTAAAATTATCACCACATTCACTGGTTAATGCAGTAAGTAGCAGTAGCCATCAGAAAGCAGGGAAATTTCCATTATTTCAAGTTATATTAGTATATTTAAACTCAAAATGAACACCACAGAATTCTCCTAGATTCTTACAGAGTTCACTAGGGTAAAAGGAAGTATCCTGAGAGGAAAAAAAAATTATATATTCATTCTATATTAAAGGATCACCTCTGCTAAAAGTTACCATAACACAAAAACTATGAAAATTGTTACAGTTTTGCTTTTTTTGGAATGTTGCTTCTAAATTGTGGTTAAACATTCCCACTCTAGACCTTTCAGACTTCACATTCGTCAAACACTGAGAGTTTTATTGAATTACTTCTCAGAAAAGTCAAAATTCTGGACAGCTCATAACAGTGAATGCTGTTCAAGAAACAAACTTTCACTAAAGAAGAACTAGACTCCATCCAGAGAAGTTCAGAACAGTTCCATTAAAAAAAAAATTGCAGCAAAATTTAGCAGTAGAATATTCTCCTACCAGCTAAGGAAACATAGGCTCTCCTTGAAAAAAAGAGACAGTGAAAACCAAAAAAAGTCAAAGAATAAAAAGCCTCTATCTCTGGTTTTGTGTGTTTGTGGTTTAGTTTGGTTTTTTGATGTTGTTGTTGCTGTTGTTGTTTGTTTATTTTGTTTGTCATGAGTCCTGCCTTCTGCTCCCTTGAAGAAAGATCTATTCAAAATAAGAGGTTTTAGGGAAAATATTTACCTTCACATATGACAGCTGAGAGTTTACACGCCTGAAGTGATTTCAACAAAAACCCTTGTAAGTCTACAGTTGCATTGTCACCAACTTTATATTTAAACTATTCTTTTGATGAACGACACTATACAAACAACTGCAGCAGTCATACCTTTTCTATAGACTTCTGAATTATTCAACCACTTACCCCTGTAAGTGGCAAACACGAAGAAATATTCTTGACTTCAATGTATAGATTAAATCCGAAGACATCTGCATGTACATACCCCAAATCAGTTTGAAGGAAATGACAGGATGGCACTATGGCACTATAAGCCTTTCACTGCTCTGAGTTAAAAAACTGAAACAGCTTGGGGGATTTCCTCCCCTCACTTGCAGAACTGTGTAGTGTTCATCAACCTAGTTATAATATGACCAAAGACTATAGACAGAGTGATTATATCCTCTGGTGATTTGATTTGAGGAAATGGATAAAGTGTTTCAGAAAGATTTTTCCATAAAAGCAACTATTTCTACAGAAAATGTGCATAAGTTTTGGCATCCAAACAGACACACAGGAGAAATTCTGATTTCAGTGACACTGCTGCAAACTCAAAAGTATCCAGTGTCAAGAGAATTATTCCAGATTATAGCAATGAAATGGAGATCAGAACACAGCCTCCTCTTGGAGCCTTCTGATGCCATTTTTGAATTACACACAAAAATTACCTTGAACTAATGCAGCTGAAGGAAAATTGGCAACAGTCGTGGCATTTCCTAACAACCTCAGAAGTTAAAATCTTAGGAGGATAGAAGGATTTGGGTTTAATCTGATCACATTTCATCCATATTAAATGTAACCAAAAAAAGGATTTCTTTCTCATAAAATTAAAAAATATCTTAATGTTACGCAAAGCTAAAACTATGGGAGAGTAAAATACAAAAAACTGTTCAAATTTAAAAAAAATAATTAAAATCTACATTCAAAATATCTACAAATTTTTAAAAAACATTTCAGATGTCCTGGCCTGCTATGTATTGACATCTCCACTATTTCCCTGACTTTTCTAGGTGGAGCAATGAGGAAAATGATGATGTTTATATGCTACAGTCTATTTTTCAGGTTTTGTTGGCATTTTTTCCAATTCAGAGAACACTCTCATAATTTCTTATACTTGAATACAACTAAAAGAGACTCCTAGCTCTGTTGATGGCATATTGCGCTCATAATTTATTCCCCTGAGAAAACACAGCATGTCTCTAAGAGGAAAAAAAACATCACTGTTAGATGCACACTGACTCAAAAGCAACTGCAATCAAAGAGTTAATACAGAAAAACCTTTCCTAGTTGTTCAACAATATAGACACTGCACGGCAAAGGGAGAAACCCACCAAATAATAAGGAAAGACAACAAGGGCGTTGAGAAAGCAGTTACATACATTCTGGCCATTGGTGAAAAAAAAAGTTAGGCTACTAACATGCAGCATAAAAACTGAAGTCCTTTTTTCTAACCAATACAAAATGGTTTCAGCTAACTTTTCCCAAGTAAAGAGATTATGACATGATATGGAACAACATATTCTAAGCAGGAAGTTGTGTTGATGAGGGCATACATTCACCTCAAAAAAGGTGTGGCTACTCCAACTAGCCTATACAGATAACTGGAAAATTTAGTCAAAATGGAAAATACTGACAGAAAATAGCAGACAGTTTTTGGCCAAACCTCAAAAGTAGTGACAATGAGGAAGAGACAAGATATCAGACAAAAGAGATCAAAGTCCTAATTCTCCCATTCCACACAGACTTATGTGAATGACTTAGGCATGGGTCAGGATAAAGACATAAAACTTTCTGAAGGACTGCATCCAGGCATTTACATTCAGCAGTTCTCAGGAGTTAATAATCTCAGGATTAATGGAAAATTAATGGACTAAAAACTACAGATTCACAAAACCTGAAAAGCTGTTGAAGAAGGTATTTCCTACCTTGCAAACAGCATTACAGATTTAACAAAGCTTTCACATATGCTTTGTAAAGTGCTGTAAGTTACATATGAACCAGATATTTTGTTTTCAAAGAATCACAGAACGGGTCAGGTTGGAAGGGACCACAGTGGGTCTGGGGTCTCGTCCAACCTCCCTGCTCAAGCAAGGTCATCCCAGAGCACAGGGCACAGGATTGTGTCCAGAAGATTCTCGAATATTTCCAGTCAGGGACAATTCACAGCCTCTCTGGACAGCCTGTTCCAGTGCTCAGCTACCCCACAGTAAAGAAGTTCTTCCTCGTATTTAGGTGGAACTTGTGCATCAATTTCTACCTGTTGCCTCTTGTCCTATTGATTGGCACCACCAAGACAAGCCTGGCTCCATCCTCTTGGCACTCTCCCTTCAGATACTTACAGACATTGATGTCTCCTCTCAGTTGACTCTACAGTTTTGCTGCTATAGTAGTTACTAAAATGCAAACATCTTTTTCTTTTTGTATGTAGTCAAAACATTGATGCAAAATTTGAGAGAGGTATTCATATTTAGCCCAGATGATACACATGACAACATGCCAAAAAGTCTCCACGTAAGTAATATGCACAGCAGGAAGACAGTCTCAAACTTAGAGGTCCAGAAGGACAAAGGTCCACAGGTGTCAAAAGCAAGTGGAAGTAGAATTAGGAACACAAAAAATTATCTCCAGCATAGTCTCAGATGACTCAGACAAAAAATGTCCATCCTTTTCAGATTCAGGGAACACAGCATAGAAGGAATGTTTGCAAATAAGTTTCCTTCATTATATTACGTTTTATGATAAGCAATTCCTATGAATGACTAAATAAAACCATCTTCCTCTATATTTTGTTTACTGTAAATGAAAATTTCTTAGTTCCCTTCTCCTTATTAATTCCCGACAATCTATTATTATATAATGCATAATAATTTATTAATATAAAAACTAAAAATAACTCCACTCTTATTTGATATGTCCAGCTCCAATATTCTAACTGAAAGATTAGGTGGTAGGATAATTTTAATTTTCCAATTAAAATTCAGAAAAATTATTTTGTTGTAAGAAGATACAAAACACACAAAAAGTCTGTTTCCCACCTTAAGAGACGTTACATTATTTTTTGCTCCTTGTTGTTCTGCCGACTCAAACAACTGGTTTTCAAAAAGTTTAAGTTTCACTCTATTAGCATTTATTGTGTGATCTTGAGGTTAATGGAAACTGTAAGTCTGAGCTGAATAGCCTATCAGTCATAAAGTCAATCTTCTGGTCATATAGCTCCTCTATCTCAAAATCTTTTAAAAACATTTAGAATTATTTGGTGATTTCTAAGTTAATTCCTTGATGAACCATCTCAGTACCATTTTTATCACTGAACAACACAGCCTATTCTTATTTAAGATAAAAGATTCATTTCTTAAGGAGCATACTGAAACCTGTGCTAATTAAAGACAACATTAAAATCAGACAAAGTATAACTTGTCTAAAATATTTTGAGTGAGAGTTCATCTTTTAAATGTTCCAGCATTTCAGAACTAGCATATACCTCCCTCGACTTTGAAAATTCTCACTTTGAGATTACATTTCTTAAAAATTACAAACAATTTTGGTCTTTGGTATAATTTGAACTAAAATTTAAGATACTATCCTGTATTTCACTTTAAATGAAGACCGAATACTCCTAAGAATGAAAGTCTGCCTTCGGGGATGCTATCAAAGTAAAGCAGACTACTGCATTCTTCCACACTCGTACTATGAAATTCCACTGAGAAGTGGCTATTCCCTAAACAGGATGCAGCAGAAGCATGTTATTCATTCTCCAGTCTTAATTACCAAAACGACTAAAACTACTTTGAGTTGTTTTAATTAAAAAGTTACAGATTTCTGCATGTGCTTTATACTAAAGTCCATATTCATGTCAGTGACATATATGTGACCCCCTAAGGAATGAAAAATTAACTCTTAAAAAGCTGCTTTCTCAATTTAAATATTCCACTTGTTATGATCATTTAATGAGGCCAAAAAAACCATAACAGCTGCAAAGTCACCAGGTAGACATAATTGGATTTCAAATATTACAGTGATTAAGTACGAGGGGAAAAGAATGCTGTGAACCAGAAAGCTGGATTTCTTTTGAGCTACATGCAGCTGTGCTGTGGAAGAACATGTCTACCTGAAATGCTTCCTGGATTTTTACTGGTCATTGGGTTTACTCTACAAAATTTAATATATAAAAGTCACCAAATTACAGTCAGTTGAACTTCACAACTTTGAGCCCAAATATTCTCTTCCTTGAAAGCAAGGAACCCTGTTTTTAATAGCAGGGTAAAAACATTTCATATTACTGTATACTTTTGAAGCACAGATCTTTTTCAGCATTTTATTTTTAAATGACCCCTAATTAATTCAGTACTGTTTTATTGCATGCAAAGGCATTACTTCTAAATGTTCATGTAGAAGTGAATATTTAATCTTTTAATGTAAAAGGCACTTCAAGATAAAGTTTTCAAACTATTTACTTTAGCTTACCTTAACACAATAAACTGTTTCTTCCTACAAAGCCTAACAAAACCCAGAAAAACTATCAGAATGCTTTGGAAGGTAATTATAGCTGAAATTAGTAATAATTTTCAAACATCAAGTAAAAATGAAAGAATGGCAAACAGAAGAATATTCCCAGAGGATTAACTATCGCTGTCATAATCTTTCTACAGCTCAATTTTCTTCACTACTTCACTTAATTGCACTCTTCTGCTACCCAAGATGGCAGCCCTGTTTTACAGTATAGATATTAGATGACTTTCTCCTAAATTTTGCAAGAAAAGACTACAAGCATAATCAGTATTTTTTTCTACAAGAACACAGCTATTTCATTTTCATGAATCACAGCTAAATTAGCAGCGTTCACAGAAGTTTTCCTACCACAGGAAAATAAAAGGTAGGTGAGGAATGTTGAACTTGTGTGATAGGGTCACCGACGTGTGGGAACAATAAAAGTTTAAGTACCAAAAGACAAAAACTACAACAATTTTAAAAGCTATTTGGAAAATTTGTTTAATTATTTCTGATTGTAGAATTTATTTTTGTTTGTGCATTACCATCAACAGCGAATCAAATATGCTACAATGGAAAGGGGAATATATACTCTCACAAACCCCCCTGAGATACATCTCTCAAACTAAGCTAAACAAAAACTGAAAACCTCCTCTTTGGTAGCATAATCTCCTCCAGACTGGCTGCATTCTTTAGTAACACACTACACACAGTGTAGCTGAGGCTTCTGGCTGGCAAATCTGGGTTTGTATTTTATTAAAAGAAGAACTTAAACTAGTTATAAGAATGAGAAAGTTGCTCAGAAATGGTGCTCTTCTGCACCAAAAAAAACCCCAAAACCAACAGCTCTTTTTCTTCCCTTCTTTAAGTATTCAGAACTAGTTTTATTGGATGAATCTTTACACAAATTAAAATCCTGACAGGTAAAAGCAGGTAGTTTGCTAGATTACTTCTAGGTACAGGCAGATGCATCTACTCCCACAGTGGCTCAGCAGGTGTTTTTCAGCAGCTGGTGCCCTTTACTGGTTTGCCTTTGTAAGTGTTCCCATCAGATTTTCAACTATTTCAGAGGCAGCACTACACAATATACACACACTTGGCAGCTGTGTAGAAAATGAAATGGGCTTAACATTTTATTCAAATCAGATGCAGTCAATTTTATCTCATGTTAATATTAAAAAGTCTATTTCCCTATTCATATTTACTACTTGCATGAAAAGGAACAACCTAAACAACTATAAGAATATACAACTCTTACAAGACAGTATCCCCTAAATATTTTAAAGCAATTTTTGCTTAGTATATTATACACAGCCATACTAGTTTAAAGAACAGACTAAAAGAAATGAAGTTCTCTATATTCACCAGTACAGATGTTCCCATTAGACTCTGACCCATATTATCAATTAATTGTTCTTCTCTTTGAAATTCTCTGCTCAAGATTTTACAGAGCTCTTTTCAAAAAAAAAAAAAAAAAGGTTGTACATTACTAGTATTTAGAATAAACAAAGTCTCATTAAATGAGGAGATCTGTTAAAGTTTCAGTTACAACCTCACTAATGAAAGGACATTTGAAAACACTATTTTATATTCACAAGGATTTTTTCTTGTTTTATCTACATTGATTAATGGGCTTTGCTGGTTTTCATTAATAACAAGCCCTTGAAAGTAAAAATGTACATAAAAACACAGCCCAGACTGATACAACAAAGAACATATTTACCAGTTTTCCATAGCATTCTTGCCCCTCTCAACATCTCCAGTGTTTCAAATGTGTTCTGTTCATGTAACACAACCATCAAACTTATAAGATGTTAAAAGGGTCTAATTATGAGTATGTAAATAAATAAGCTAACACAAAAAAAAAAAAATTCTATAATGTATTTGTTGGGACAAAAGGGTTCAAACTCGAAGATGTGGCAAGGATATAAGTTTTGCTCGAAGTGACCTTGCAGCTGGGACTGCTAAGAACTCCATTTATTATGCCTGGTATTGTTCATCCTCTGCCTGTTTTGAGAAGTATCCTGAGAAGACTCCTGTGTCGAGATAACACGCTCTCACAGAAATGCTTGAGCCTCCTACTGGGAAAGAGAGATCATAAAATCCCAGCCTTGTGATAAACTGCAAATATGCGAAGCCCTTTGATCGGGCTTTGGTAGCAAGGCTGATACCTCCCCGTTCCCACTCTGTCCACTAGGATGAGCTAAGCCTAAGGAGGCCTGTGTCCCTGTGTGGCTCTGCCTACTGGGATGAGCTAAGCCTAAGGGAGCCTGTGTCCCTGTGTGGCTCTGCCTACTGGGATGAGCTAAGCCTAAGGGAGCTCATGTCTCTGCATGTCTGCCACCCGGCCTTGCTGGCGAGATAATGAAATAAATTTACTCTTTGCATGGCAGCTGTGGTTTGGTGGTCCCTCGTATGTGCCAATTCACACAGTATTATACTACATACTATATCCCAACAGTACTTAGAAACTGATTGTTAAAGAAAAAAGATAAATGCCTTGATAATATTAAAAAGATTAAAAGCACAAGACTACAAGTGGTCTTGAACTAAACTGCACATGAGACTAGGACAAACGCAACTGAAAGAGAAAATGATCAGATCATATTTTAAGTACTCAATTTCAAGACACTAGAGGGTAGGTAAGGGCATTATATTACAGCTGAAAAGCAAGGAGAACCCTATTGGCCAAAAAGAAAAGATAGTCTTTCATTGAATAGTCATCTGAAAAAATTGTGTAGGTGAGCTAAAACAGCACATGCTGCAAAGGAAACCTTCATTCATTATGATTCTAAAATGATCCAACCCGCCTAGCGTCAAACCAAAGTAAATAAACCTGCTAAAAGGTTTTGCCTACCAAAAGACAGGTTTATGGCAGAGGTAGAGAGAGAATACTATCTTGGAATAAGAAAAAAGTTACATTGCAAACTGCTGTGCTGGTTGCTTTTTAAAATCAGGGACATACTGCACAATCTGGAAAGACTTGTGGGTACAAGCAGTTGTCTATCAATTTCTCCAGTAAGCCTGGTAAATCGAAATTTTAAGAAAGTATCTACAGTACATCCCCATTCTTACGGGACAATAATAAAAGCCTGTTTTCACTATACTTTTCTGGTGAAAATCCTTCCAATTTGTAGAAATATAGTCTGCTTTTAAGTGGTCACATTACAGTGATTTGATCCACATCCTCATACCAAAAATAAAAGCCACATCATATAAATAGGCCAAGGAGGATGTAGTTTGAGCAAACACAGGCTTACATCTGATCAATTATATAATGCCTAGCTCCAAAACTCCTGTGAGATGTGATGTGTTTGCTTCCTTTACCTTCATTCCTCCCCATCCCAAAAGAGGTGAACTGTTTATTACTTCCACAATGGTGGATAGACACACATTGTTCCAGTAAGTGCAGGCTGCTGTTCAGTGAAAGCCGTCTTTTGCTTTTCATAGAATCTGAAATAAGATCATGCTTCCGTTCTCATCTACCTCCAATTATTCATCACTCCCTATTTTTTTGCATCCTACATAGATCTCTTACAGAGACAGAGATTGGCTTGACTATCTTCCTTGCATACAGATCTTCCTTAAAAATAAAATAGTAGAAATCTGGCAAGCTGAGGGAGGCAAAGAGAAGGATATATAAAATAGTGGTCTATTAAAAAGCCTCTGTTACTTTAAAAATCAACTCTGCATTAATGGGAAATATATATATACATACCCCATATACATGTTGTATATATGCGTTTTACATATATAGACATAGTTTATATTTTTAACTATCTAAAATGCATATATTACTGTCTTTTTAAAGTCTATGATAATATTGGACTGAGAATGAATGACAAAGACTCCAGAGAAGTCACACCTGCCTAATACAGAGATGCTTCAGAGAAAACAGTTCCAGTTTCTCATCCTGTGTTAAGAGATAAGTCCTCTCAAAGACTGTAATGGTATCAAACACCTTTTTGGTGAGCCAAAAATCACAGTTTTCAAATTCTAAGGGTAAACGACAATCCTCACTGACAAGTACCACTGCATTTCAAAATACTATTTTAAAATAATAATTATAAAAAATAAAAGACTCTTCAATTTCTTTTTGTCTTTTACTATCACAATATTAAAAGAGAAAATCTTTATGCTCAGTATACCTCTTTTGAGATAGTTCATTCTTTTCTTTCTTGTTTCAGCATTAGCTTATGCTCATATTCTGATATTCTAGGAAACCTGCTTTACATATTTTGATATGGACTTCAGATATGCAAAAATACTCTACTATTAGGAGAAAGTAGATATAGGTGGAACTATGTTTGGAACAATAATCTCAGATTATTGGACAAAATTATCAATGTGTAAAGTATTTCTTACATATTTATTCCTTTATATATACCTACTTCATTACTAATCTTCTCTATTAGTGTTAAGTTTTCAACTTGTCAAACTCCTGCTTATTGGAGAGTGGTCATAATTGCTGATCCTCCCAAGATGTTCTCCTAAGAACTCTGTGTCACTGGAGTTGGGACACCCACTTGCCATGCTAAATCAAGAAATTCAGATTTCGCATTTCATTATGGAATTAATTCAAAGTTGTACTATAACATTCATAAAGCCTTGCTACCCCTGCAGTGCACCTGTATTGCAAATACCATATCAAATCTATTTGACATGACCATATCAGGTTTCTTTTTCTCTAAATTACTTAGATATGTTTTTTTGTTTTAAAGGTGTTACACAAAATAAATAAGGTTAGTAATCTGGCATGCATTAAAATCAGTGATCTTATTGAACAAAAAATCCCATCCTACTGGCAAAGGAATATTGGAATAATAGAAAGGTTTTATGCATCCAGAAAAATGTTATGATACCATTTCTAGTATTAAAGGCTATATCAATAAAGTAAGTTTTTTTTTTCAAAATACTTTTTGATTTATCATTACGGGAAGATGTTCTCCATTGCTGAAAGAAAAAAGAACTTCTTAGCATTCAGGAAATCATATAGTCACATCTATCTGCAGTGAAAGCTGCAGTCAAGTGAGGCACATGTTTAAAAATATTAAATTCAATGAATTATATTCAAGCACAGCAAGTGTCTTTCAAAGGTGAATTAGTAGCCAGCCACAGAGCACTTTTGCATTTCTACGAGGTGAGATTACAGGTAAATTTTAAAATCAGAATACCACTTTATAGCTTGCACACCATAGCAACAGATCTTTTTGATGAAGAGTTAATAAACTATTTCTACTAAGAAACAGGATTATCTTAATGGAAAATATGATCATTTTAAACAAGATGGACAATAAACTGCTAGTTTGGCATGAAGCACGTATTTTTGCTTGCTTTTAGCCAAAGTAATAATATTTATTTCTAGAATTTTAATGAAACAATGCCTAAAAGCTTCATTTAAGGGTAAGTGAAATAATGAAACAATTTGATGCAGAAATTTTACACATAGGTCTGGAATTCTAAAATAATGATAAAATACCATTAACTCACATATTGAAGAAAATTAAGCCAGAACTTGTAGGCTTTAAGATTGTCATCAGTGTTGAATCTTAACTCCAGTATTTTTGTTCACTTGGTATTGCACATATTCAACCTTCTTTGAACCCCCCTCCCTGAAATATGAAGACAGACTGCAATCCCTACTATACACTACCAGCCATTAAAGCAATTGTACCTTGACCTACATGATTTTCCTTGTCTTAAGTTGGGAGTAATGATTACAGAACTTGTAAGCTCTCCCCAGAGCAATTTCTGAGTATAATTCATTGGATAAATGACAAGACTTCAATAAAAAGCAAAACATTTTTTAAAATTATTCCATACGGTTCAACCGTCAATTGCCGTTTGGAAAACATGCAACTGAAATATGCACTAAGATCAACTTTGGAATTAATGATCCAATATTCTGGATGTGAAAAATGTAATTTATCCAAAAACATGCATACCTCTATTCAGTAGACTTACCTTGTACAATTCTAAAAATAAGAAAACATTACAGGAAAAGAGAGAATATTGATTTTGTAATAATTCCTTCACATAATGCAGAGAGAAAAAAACCAAACCTTTCTTATTTAGATCATTAAGCAGTGCTAGTAAAAGGAAATGGAAATAACATGAAAAAAAAGAAATAAATCCTACCCTGAACACTCACTTTAGATAGAAAGCTGAAGTAATTTTCCACCATCAGCAATTTTTTAGATAAAACCTGTTTTCACAGTCTTGAAGAGTAACAATCCCTGGCCTGAGTTTATGACTTTAAAGGTACATTTATTTGGCAAAAAGGTATGTTTATTTTCTGGCACAAAATCACCTTTATAATAAATACAAAAAATATATTTCACTAATGGTCAAGCTGCATGTCAACTGAGTAAAGATAATAAAGCTAAGCTTGTGCTTATCCCATTTTTTAAATTCATGATAGAAACACCCAAGCTGGCACGTCACTTTTACAAACAGTAGAACCATAATACTTCAGATCAAACAGGCGTGACCAATCAGCTACTTATGAACCACCTGTGCTTGAACTGTGGTTAAATCCACAGCTCTCTGGAAAATAATAAATGTCAAGAAAAATAGTTCTCTACGAAAGAGCTTGGGGGTGGGATTTGTTGCCTTTCAGTGAGAGCCCTTTGCAACTCCCTCCATGGGACACACTGCACCCTTCTACCTCTGAACACCAGCAACATTCCCGAGCAGCAGCATAGTTGGCTCTCTCTGGGCCACCAGCTCCTGCTCCAACTCAACACAGGTAGGAAATAAACAATATGAGATAACACAGGTAGAGTGAGATTGTTGGAGGAGGTGACACAGCAGTTCAGATCATAATGGGGAAAGGTAGGTGTGACAAAGCAGAAAAAGGAGCAACACAGAAAGCAGGGAAGTGCTGAAGACAGCTGTTTATGACATGCTGTGGGATGTTTTTATGGCTGCTAAATTGTGCAAGGTTGGTCACTCCTGATCTCACATTTGCAGTGCATAATGGGATTAGGTAGGAATGGTAGCTATAAAAATTTGGACCTTTGTCAGTTCATATGAGTTTCATCTTAGCACCTGTGTTCTTTCAGGCAGTGATTTCACTAATGAAGTCATAAACTTTTTAGGAAAGCTCCGACCCTTTGCAAGAAGGCCCTAACTAAACTAAATACTTACTTTGAAAATACCAGCCATAAGATTTCAGATAATACAGTACTAAAACTAGCTTAAATGTGTTATTTCTTCACTCTGGAGTGCAGTGGCAGATGCATCCTGGCTACACTGCCAATCCTATAAAAAAGAATCCTGTGTTAATATCTGTACTGGTTTAAGGCATTGCTGCTGCCTTTGGTGTCCGTTCATAGAGGTTTTGCCATTTTGCCTTATACTTCTGCATAAGAAACTATTAAAAAAGGAAGCATATACATGTTTAAAATGTGGTTCATATGTGGTTTGTTAGAATTAGTGTCTAGAGGAATACATTTCTCTCATCTCTTCTCAACCTGTGTTTACAGGAAATAAGAAAATCTAAATCTTAACTAATACTTTAAATCATTTAAAATGCAAGATTACTTCCAGCTTATATGATGCAGAGCTTTAACTTTTGGCCAACAGTTCAAAATATAAACGAACTCCTTATAAACTCAGTTCTGACCTTACGAGTTTTGAAGATGAAATGCAACAGTGTATTCTGCAACACACATGTTACACAGTCAAATACTCTCCTCAAACTGCTGACAATGTGATCAAAATCACATAGCTCATGAGAAACAGATAGAGTTCTTAAAATTATTTTTGTGCAAATGAAAGCATGGAGACTAAAAAGAAAAGTAAGAAGAATATTTAAAATTTTTAACACCATCAGGATTTCCCCAGAGAACAGCAAGTGCTTAGAAAGCTCAATACATAATACTCAAAAACTCAGCAACAATACATGGCTTGGTTGCTCTGTGCCTTTTTTCCCCTGTGGATTATGGGTTGCACGTATATTGACTTGTTAAACAGGCTGAGTACCTTTATGTCTAGATGATCTCAATGTCTTACATCAAAACCCTACCACTAATGGCACTTCATAGTAGTCAACTGCAGCAGAACTGTCAACTTCCTCATGATGCCTTTGGAAGCTCCTAGTCATGAAATATCTACAGTTATATTTACTGTCATCTCTATTCCTTGCCCACCTACTCAAATTTTAGATAATCCTGCAAATATATCCATACAGAGATACAATAGAGCTATTTTATGAGCACCTATACATGCTAGGGAAACACCTGAAAATCATTATTTTTCTGCTCTTGCTCACAGTAGTTAATCAAAAATAAAACATATTGACAGAAAACCTTCATGCTTTCTAAACTGACTCCAGTTAATTGACAAAAATTTGAAACACCAACCAAGGTGTTTCTGAGCTTGGAGATTTAAAACAGCCATGCAGAGAAAACAAAAAAAAGGTATCTTGCCCTAACAAAGATTCTTAACGTCTTGACAAGTTATGTCTTGACTTATGCATTGGCAATTCCAGCCTCTTTTAGCTCATTGATAAAAAAATTCTCTTTAACAAATTTCAAATCTATCAGTTTCATTAGTGGAATCAGGAAGCTGACAAGTCCTGCAGCTGGACAAACTTCATCAATTTGTCATCTGTTGTCGCAAATCGATACTAAACTTGGGGGCAGAAATCACAAACGCGTGTTCTAACAATCAAAACTGTATTTGTTGTTGACACTTCTATTTGATCTCATGTAATAAGAATCATATCAAAGAGTAAAGTTGTGAAGAAGATTGTTTCTATTTCAAAATTTCACTGTAAAACTGAAAAGCAGACCTCTTGATACACAATCTACGAAAGAGAATTGCTAATTAAGTTTGTATAACTGATGCATTTTTTAACATCTATTTTAAATATTATATGTACAAAAATCTGCAAACTATTCATTTTAGATAGGTATTTTTCTGTCTGAACCATATTTTTCTGAAACCATTTACTGACTTTTGAAATATTGGTACTTCTTGCAAAAAAGTTTACAGATTAGTAGGTAGTATTTAGCTTAGGAAAAATACATTTTATTGCAAAAAGCTGTCATGCTGAATATTGTGATATAAAATGACAATAGCTAGAGTGGTTGTTTTTTTCTATCTGGTTAAGGGCTGTCAGTCAATTCATAAACAAAACATTAGGTACTGTCATTTAAGCAGGAAAGAACAGATTCAGATTCTAAAATTAAACTGTCTTCTGTTTTGAAAGAGTTAAATCTTTACTCAGAATCCCAACAGTGCTCTGCGTATATTCTCATTTCCTGCTTTCCCAGAGAGAAAAAGGTGGAAAAAATGTATCCATGCTATATTCTGCAGAGCTAAGAGACATAAAACCTTCTTCATATGTACACAGAGCTTGCTTTTTATGTCTCTGTTCAAATCAATACCAAATCTTCCACTTTTCAATAGATTTGACATATTCAACAGGGAGTAAAAAGGTACCTGTTATGGAGTACTGCAAGTACTAGATTGCGAATAACTAACAAGAAATTTAGCTCCCTTACCTCAGCTTTTTCACCATTTTAAATCAGTAGAAGTTGAAATGTTAACATTTGTTTTACCTGCTTTTTTCCTCTCTGCTCTTTACTTTCTATCATCAAGGCACATTTTGAGCTGACTTTGCACCCCATACAGTCTATAA
This sequence comes from Callaeas wilsoni, assembly GCA_013398955.1. NCBI lineage: Eukaryota > Metazoa > Chordata > Aves > Passeriformes > Callaeidae > Callaeas > Callaeas wilsoni. Next base: position 46,866 of record VWPU01002122.1, on the reverse strand, counting down.
CACCATATTCAACACCCTGAACTGCATCAGATGGTAACACTGGTGCAGAATAGGGCTGTGCAGTCAGAAGCCAACCTGTACAGGTCAAGGCACAGAAGCTCAGGCTCACTTTTTTCTGTGATCTTCAGAAGAGAACAGAATCGCTGTAATACTTTCATTTCGTTTTAGTGATTCAGATCACAGCTCAAAACCGTAAATAACTGAAAATGTAATGTCAAAGGAATTGAGAGCTGCAACTCATGGACAAGCAGTTCAGGTCAGGAACTCCTGGAATCTGAGTCAACATGAAAGGGATTATTTCACTGAATTATATCCCCAATAAATATTCTTCAAATCAGTAGTGAAGAAATTAACTGGCTGCATTTACCTATCACATATCACTGGCAAAACTGACAATATCTCCAGTTAAATTTTGGTAATACAAAGTAGAAACTAATCTAAAATCTTTGAAATGGTATACTCACCTCATCTAAGTCTTTAATATAAACAATTTTCTCCTCAATACCAATAGGCATTGGCTCACTATGGGGGATCTTCACTTCTTCATACATTTTATTGTTTTCTCGCTGAACTGACTCTGGTAAGAACACCTAAAAATGTATTACAGTAAAATTAATTCAAAGTATGAAAACAGAAAGTGTCATTATGTATAACTCACTTTGAACAATGCTTTATCACTTTCCTTCAAAAAATGAATCCAAACCAAAAGTAAATCTCACTCATTCATTTTACAGATAGCACTGAAGCCCCCAGATGGAAAATAATCAGTTTTACTACTCAGAAAATAGTCCCAAAAAACCCAAAAAAGATAACTCTGTTTTATTAAATTTCAGAATCCATTAGGTCTAGAATTTCATAAAGCATTTATTTTTTTAAAGTCAATTCAAATGTATCCAAAAGATAGAAAAATAGTATCTTTAGAATTTAAATGACCCTAGAAATAAAAGCAAATACATTAGTTGAAAATGAGATTATTTCTCCCAGAGTTGAACTAAAAATACAATGTATCAAAGTGGTTAAAACCCTCTGCAAAGAAGCACTGCTTCATACATTGGATTCCGAGAAGGAGGAGACTAAGGAAACAAAAAGGAACCTTGCTGCACATTACTCATTGGAAAAGATGCACTGTTCAAGAAGGGTCATGCACCAACATACCTTTGCACCCCCAATGAATGCTGATGTTTTCATAGCTTCAGCTCGGGAATCATAGACATGTGGGTAATGAATTTTTTCGACACTCCTCTCTCTCTGTCTACCTAGGACTGGCATACTTCGAGCATTCAGAAGTGCTAGTTCTCTGCGAGCAGAAAAATACCTGTAGTAATTCTGCCCATTTCAGACCGTCATCACAAAAACTGAGAATGGTATACTAAAGTCAGAGCAAGAGTTGAGGAAATTAAAAAAAAATAAATTTACAGTGTTATTCTCTGGCACTAGTTACACCAAATCCTTATAACACATGGTTTAGATAAAATTCAGAAGCACAATCCAATAAGTGCAAGGCTTTCCTAAAAGCAGTTTTGACTCTTTTTAAGCAATACAGCGGCATGATTTCACAGTTAGATACCAGTCTCACTATATTTTTCCCAACACAAAATACAACAGCTTATTTGTTCCTTATCCTTTCCCTCCTTCACTCCTCCCACTACCTTCTAGTTGACAACTTGGAAAATAGTACCCATTAATCTTGAGAGAAAAAAAGAAAGATAGTTCTGATAGTTTTAGTATAGACTTCATAAATCCTAAGCAAGCAGTGTGCATACAGGAACTAAGAAAGATAGCCTACCCCACTAATCTGCAATTCCAGCCCACACAGATGAGATCAAGAAGATTCTCATTAAGCAAATCACTGCTTTCTTTCCTGAAAATTAGGTTTTCATGTTAAAAAAAATTCTACGCTTGTAATAAAACGTGACTTGAAGTCAGAATCACCTAATCACCAAAGCAAACTAAAAGAAAATAAACTGTTATGATATGTTGAAGTAGCAATTACAACTGAAGCATTTCTCAACTTTTGGGATTTATTACCTTTGCATCCGCAGCTCTTTGGGATCAAAGCACATTTGTCCTTCTCCAGAAACTTCTCCATCTTCCCCAGCTTGTTTTTCTTTTCTGGCATTTCGTTTTTCTTCTCGACGATATTGTTTCATTAACAGCTTTTCTTGTTCAGACTGAATTGTGACTTGACAACCATAATTCGGCTTAGCATTTTCTCCTATAAACTTCTTGCACTGTTCTGTAATATGATAACAGGCATGCATCTCCATAAGTACTAGATTCCATCTTTTTTCCACAGTTTCATTCTGAAGGTTCGGGGCTTTGATGTTTGGTTGGGGTTTCATGCTTGTGTGTGCGCGTGTATGAATGTGCTGTGTGTTTCAAAACAGTTGAGCTTTATGTAGACTGTGCAGCAGCTGGCCTTAAGACATCTAAAACTACCACCAGGTCATGTCCGAAAGGTAGGACATTTAAAATAAAAAACCACTTAATCCCAAAGCAAGGGGATGGACTAGCAGCAAAAGGAAGGGCATTTTTTTGTTTTCTGTATTTATAATAACTTCATCTACAGTGGAAATGCCACTTTGCCTCTTATCACTGCTCTTACATGCATGCACTGATAAGCAGGATGGTGTGAAAACAGATTAAACAGGGTGATTTTTTTTTTAAACAATTAGTGTATATGTACTAGATAACATGATTGTATTGAAAGCATACTCACAATGCAATTTCCCTGAACAAGTGAGAAAACCTACCCTACTCTATACAATCACAAGGACTCCTTCCTTCTATGTCGATAAGCAGCAGGATTATCAAGAAGAATCAGAACCACAGAACAATTACAGTAAACAATAAATCTAGAGGAGCGGGGAACCCAAAAAAGTTCATTCACTTTTCTGAGATCAGTACTGGCCAAAACCAAAGACACAACCAAGTATTTTATATACAACAGGCTGGGAGATACTTATTTTGTTTTCATTTTAACAATATTGGTGGTTTTGAATGTCATTTTTCAAAATTCTGCAAACATATTATTAGTTTATATAGGTTTGACTGAATATTAAATGCTTAACTCAGTTATGTTTCATATGTACTTCTGCAGCCAAACTCTGAAGCGAAAAACCTGAAAACCTTTTTTATCACATAAATCCACTTGACTGACATTTTGAACAATTTGTGCTGCTTAGTTTTCACCTACAGCAACAGTGAAACTCCTACATCTCACAGCATGCATACTGGATAAGGCAACAATAACTTGTTAAATAGCATTGAAAAAATTCTAATAAACTGTCAAAATGTCCACATTAATACCATCATGTCTGCAGCTTTAACTCTCTCTCTCGTATTAAAAGGGGACAAAAATGGATGCAATTTCCTGACCAAATTTAATTGAGACTGAACGCACCAGACAAGAAATGTTACTTGATTTGTCTGATAAGCACAACAATCACCTTTACTGCCACAGAAGTAAATTACATAAGAAATAGTCAAATAACACAGCATAGTACAAAAATGCAGTGCATGTACAGTTTCTTGACTTGTGCTTATTTTTAAAGGCAGAAATTACTCAAAGTTGACTAAATTTCTGCAGACAGAAATTATTCCCTTCCCCAAGTGAAATTTTGGAAAGATAAGACTTCAATCCCCATTAGAAATACCATTTTGCTCAACCTAAAAAGAAACAAAAAACCTTATTAAAATTAAAAGACTGAACTCAGGGCAAGAGCATCTTCAGTCTCAGAGAAGATATCCTGAATACTGCTGACTTTTTTACCACACTTAAAGAAGGATTCTCTAATCAGTTAAAAAAAGCATAAAATCGCTTATGCTTTTCTATTGTCTGAAAAACATAACATTGAAAATATTCTTCCTCCACATTCTAGCAGAAATTACTGTGATAGATTTTACTGATGGCATAATGAAGAATAATTTCATAAAAGCTTCCAAAATACTACTTCTGCTAAGTGACAAGAAAATACTCCTGTAACTAAACTCTGTACATAGGAGAAAAAGATATTAATTCCATTTCTACTGAATGTATTTTAATTTTTTATTTGATTATCTAAGAAGGGAAAACTATCAGGACACAAAGCCTTGTTATATAGCAAGACATTCCTCTTTGAAATCACAAACAGGTAAAACTATCAGTTGTTCTCATGAGTTTAGACTAACCATTAGCACAGCAAGAGATGAACTTCTGAACACTTGCTTATATAACATTTCATTGAAGGCAAACATTAAAAAGGGGTCATTTGCATTTTAAAATTATTGTGGAGATACATAAGTCCAACATTACTGGCTCTATTCACATTTTTCTAACTCCATATGCTGTGAACACTCAATGGGCTGCATGCTGCTATGTCCATGTAAGATTTCTCCCAAGTCACAACCTATATGCTATCAGATTTATTTTTGTCAGAAAAGAAAGTAATAAGATTTGTTTTAAAACAGCGATCTGTAAAACATATTTTAAAATAATTAGTCGGTGCAGACAAATTAACTTATAAAAGCAAAAATCACAGTACAAAACCTGAACCTTTTTTCCTCCTCTCACTTATTCATGCTTAAGTTTGACTTTATTATTTTCAGAAGTGGTTGATACTGTGCTTTTCTTTCCCAAGGCCTACATTAGATGAGAGTATAGAGTAGAGAGGAAGCAGGAAAGCAAATGAGGAATAATAGAAGATCAGATTATTTCCAGGGTAATCCATTAAATAGGAAAAGTGCAACTGTTAATACATTCAAAATTTACACATGCCCATAGGCAGTTGAAAACTAAATAAATATATGCAATCTGTACTTGTTTCTTCTGTATAATCAGACTACCATTTCTTTATTCAAGCCCAGAAATATATTCACCCGTTGTCTCCTGAGATTTTTTTGCTTGCTTTTTAATTACACATGGACAGTATTACTGATGGAAATAAAACAGAATAGTTAGAAAACTATTTATCTGATTTGGAACAAAAATTTTGTAGTCACTTACCTTGCAGAGCCTGGAACCTGTTATCATTTGGACAAGTCAAAGATCTTTCCAGAATCAGAGATCTGTTCTGTAGGAGTTTCTCTATGAGTTCAAAACCTTCAGGGCCTAGCAGTTCAAATAACTACAAAGAAAATAAAGTCATAAGTCATATCCAAATGTACATAAATTTATAAATAGGACTGCAATATTTCCATCCTTGGCAACATCATATCTGTTGACAATATCGAACAAATTAATGAATTTCAACTCCCAGTATTTCAACCCAAAGGGTATAATTTCTAATACCAGGTTCCTTATTACAAAAAGGGAGAATTATAGAAAGTTTTCAGCTGGGAATATTTAAAAATCTGTGAATTTTGTCTGTTAAGTAAAACTCACTTTCTCTTGAGGATTCTTGTATAAAATTTAACTCTTCTCAACACTAAACTTTACATGTCTTTATGGTTATTTACATATGCTGTAAATTTACTTCTCCATGATCTGTGCAGATGAATCAAGAGAACCAATGCTTTCTCATGAAAGTCAGATATGTAGGAAGTTATTCCCTTTATAGCCAACAGGAGATGTAGCCTCCTGCATTTTCACAGGCTCATACTACAAAACAAATTAAATATCATAGATGGGGAGTACAGCAGGAGTATGAACAAACAGTTAAGATTGACACTAGTATTGACTTCAGTCTATAGTACTTGTACATATAATCCTGTATGTAATTCGAACACATAATGTAAGTGATGTACACCAGACGACAATTCTGTACCAGTAAGTGATATTTTGGCCCAATGATTTTCTTACTCGAATGATCCTCTTGTAGCAGGTTAGATAACCACAGTTCCCTATTTAAAGTTCCATTTTCCACATAATACTGGGTTTTAATGGAAAATAAAACACCCAAAACATTAAAAGCACTTTCATCTCTATCTTATCTATAATTATTTTGTCAAAAATCAAAGCATTACAGTAAGTAGTAAGTTACTCAAAACCCATTATTGATTTTTAATACTGCTCAAAACAATTTTTCTCCATTTTTTTCAATTTCCAAAAAGGAAACCAGGGCAGTTTCTCCTTAGTGCTTTTTGAATTTGCTGCTAATATTATCCACATAACTTCAGGAATCAGGTAAGAATACAACGTATAACGTACTTTGATGTGAAGTTCTATGAAAGAGTAAGACTTTGGCACTGCAGGATTCAAGTATTTCTGTTCTAACTATAAAAGGAGAGAGAGGTCTCTTACTGTCCTGTATTTAATTTGTCAACTCCTTAACAAAGAATTTTTCTGTGGCTCTCTATGACTACTGCCCTCAGAGAACACCTTGAAATAACTTTCTGTTGCCTCTTCATGTATTTGCAAAATTCTGAACAGTGCCAATGGCATCAAATCAATGATCCCTTTTTTTTCAGGCCTATCTGTACTTCATAATACAAGCTGTCATTTAAAAATAAGGGAGGAAAAAAAAAAAGAAAAAAGTGTTACTCTGGGCCCTCAGGGGTTTCTAGGAAAACGTAACGTTTGTGCAAATTAGTACAGTGATGGTGCAGTTTGCAGAGACCATGAACTGACAGCTGAAAGGCATAAAGTCTTGTATTTCTTTCATTAGAGTAACCATTGATGGCAAACTGGAGAAGCAGTCTCCAGAAAAAGTAAAGTAAGAGAATACAATAAATGTGGACAAATAGAACAAACTACAAAAATATAGAACAGGGAACTGCTCGTTAGACATCAATTCTGCTGACAAGGATCTCAAGCTATGACAGATTTCCCTTTACCCAGCCTTCGCTAGCACTGATCATTAATTCTTCTATTCTGCATAGCTATTTACTGTCACTTTACAGTCACATTTTAAGTAATGCTATCTAAAGCTATAAGACGACCTTGTTTTTACATTTCAAAAGAAAGCAGGCGATTTACTACTGGTAAATTTGAGTAGGTATTTTCCAGGGGCAAATGCTTGAGACAGGGAGGGAAAAATAATCACAGAAGCAACAAGGAAAAAAAATGTATTTGAAACAGCTTAATTGTATAAAGAACTAAACACAAACTTGTCTTGACTTTGCTAATGATTTGCTGACTGTGGAATACCAGCAACACAGGGAAATGAAATTCTTTCAATTCAACCAGGTCTGGGCTCAAACACTAATTTCTAATCAAAGCAGACACAATGTAAGCACATTCAGACATAGCATGTTGCTCCCACAAAACCATCAAACTCAAACTCACACCACCACTCCATCACCATCAGAAGGCAAATAACACACTAGCCCTAAACCATCCAATGTAGATCTCTGTCTCTGCATAGGACTCCAAAATATCTCTCTCACTGGAAGTTGTTAAGAACAAACTAGAAAAGCATCAGGCAGAAAAGATGGGGTTTGCTGGAGAAATAGCTAACACCCTTTTTTTGGAATGGGATGATATTTTTCCCCTCCTGTTTTCCCATTATGTTCTGAAACAAAAACCATTCATATCAAAAACTCTTCACCCAGTTAGAACAGCAGAACTTCACAAGCAGCAATGTTACACAATGCATTCTACATCATGGTCAGAGATCATGAACCAAAAACTCCATCCCCAGTGAGCCAGGGGCTCAATGGAAGAGCACCAAGGTGAAATTGGACATCCTGCTCTCCAGACATCCTACCAGTCAGAGACAGCCAAACCCATACAATACTACACACCAGACTCTGCAACACCTGTGTGGTGAAAGTCACTCCACTTTGCCTTCTTGATGGGTGGACAGATATTCATTTGCTACCAGCAGTTTGAGAACTGTCTTGGTCACCTACTTAATCTTGCTGCTGCCTGAATAGGAAGGAGGGTTTCAGGACATTTTAAACAGCTAAGACAGACTAAGCTCATTGCTCAAGAATGAGGGGGAAAAGCAAAAGAATACTGAAGACCAGAAGCAATGACCTGTTCTTATTGACAAGCTATCTCCCACGCTCACCAGAAGCCTGCCAGAGGCAATGGGTGGAAAACAACAATTGAGAGCTAAACCAACAGTACTGAGAGACAGAGAATAAGTTACAGAACAAGATCTGTCACCACCTACCACTGATGGTAGGAATAGTGACAATACTAGAAAAAGTTTGCAAAGACCAGAAATAACTAAACATGAGAACTTGCAAGACCAAAATATGATTAATATTCATATTTGTTCATACTGTAGGAGTAATGCATTGCTTCCTAATTAAGGTATTAATAACTATCATAAAATGCTGCTGTTTCAAAGTACAATTCTTTACCTTATCATTTTTTGACACTTATGAAAACTCCGTCCAGGAGGCTTATTACTATCAAAATCAGAGTAGGATAATGAGAAGTAAAATAAGACCTTAAAAATACCTTCTCCCTGCCCCTCTCTCCTTCCCAGCTCTCCCGCCTCCTCCAGTGGTGCGGGGAGACAGGGAATGGGGATTATGGTCAGTTCATCACCCGTGGTTTCTCCCACTGCTTGGGGAGAGGAGTCCTTTTCCTGCTGCACCGTGGGGTCTCTCCCACAGGAGACAGTTCCTCATGAACTTCTCCAATGTGAGTCCATCTCATGGACAACAGTCCACCTCAAACTGCTGCAATGTGGGTCACTCTTCCACGAAGTGCAGTCTTTCAAGGACACGCTGCTTCGGTGTGGGTTCCCCACAGGGTCACAAGTCCTACCAAGAAACCTGCTCCAGCATGGGCTTCTTTCTCCATGGGTCTGCAGGTCCCTGCTAGGAGCCAACTGCACGACAACTTTTCATCTTCTTAGGTACATTATCACAGAGGCATTACCACCATTTCTATCTGGCCCAGCCTTTATCCACTGCACATCTGTCTTTGGCTCTGCCAGACATGGGAGAAGCTTCTAGCAGCTTCTCACAGAAGCCACCCTTGAAGCACCTCCTGCTACCAAGGCTTGGCCACATAAACCCAATCCACCAAGGTAGGTGCTGGCATTTCAGATTTGATGTTATTATATATTCTGGCCTGAAAAATCAACACCCAAGACCCTGAGAACAGGCAAAGGAATCTGGTGAATATTCATAGCTGACTTTCTATTAAGTTATAATGAGATAAACTAGACAGTGGTCAACAGATGGAGAGGCTGTGTGTCAATCAGCAGTTTCTTGAACTCCAGCCAAATTATTACACTCCTTGAAGTCAGTAACAGATTGTGCCCAAAAGGCAACCCAGACTGCCTTCGCTAATAAAGGTCTCACTTGACTTCAGCTACTACTCCATAACCATAAAGACATAGATGAGTGAGATATATGGTCACTGATATTTGTTCGGGAGATTTTTATATTTCATTTTATGTGCTTAATATCTGGAAGAAAGCATATTGAGTAATCAATGTAGGAACAAAAGGCCAAGATGTGTCATACTGCATTAGAAAGGTAAGACAAGGTCCCCATGCAAATGATTTCTCCTGAATATATGCTAGCTCTATGGAAAAGGCAAGGAGGCAGACAACAGTCTTACATAGAGACAGCAGTCTATCTGCCACAGTTACCAGAAAGACGCTGAACCCCAATGAGACACATGACATAGCAAATTTTTTCAAGTAAGGCTCAGCTGTAAAAAAGTACATCTTTATGTTCAAGACTGGAACAAGATTTTACTCTGAATGTTAAATAGCTACTATTCTCTTTTCAATTCTATAAAGTATAATTTACAAGGAGCTGTGGAGGTCTTCAAATATGAGGCACAGAACTGTGAGTAATACTTAGACATCGTAAACTATCTGCCATCACAAGGGCATTTCCTTTACTTCTACATCTTCCTTGAGGTGGGGAAGAATCCTATAAATCTCAGAAAATATTTTGTTTTACAAGTGCACACAAAAATAGACTATGAACAGTCCTTGTACCTTGCTTGAGTCTTAGTACTGTTCTACAGCAATAAATGAAACAGAAACCCAAATTCAGCCAACCACTGATTGTCCTCTGTATGTCTTTACTTTTATAGCCTAACAGCTGGTCTTGGTTACAGAGTACCACCTACACAATTAATTGCTATCCCTGCATTTTGTGCCTGGTTTACAGATGATAGTGCTTTACAAGGTACAGTTTTCAAACAGCTGTGGAAGAATCATCCATAGCAAGATCTCAAGTATCTTCTGTCCTAGTAGCTCTGAAGCAACTGAAATGATTGTTTCATTTAAAAAATTATAGGGTAAACAGAATATTTTTCTTGGGCTATGGGCTTATTGCAAAAGCTTGTCTGGATATAGTACCTAGTACACTGCTTTAAAAGATTCAGTAACAAAAACAAGGACATTGAAGATAGAGGGGTTTTTTTAATATGAAAAATTCAACACACACTTCATGGATATAATATGTACCCTGATTGCTAATTATTACTGTGCTGAAAAGTAAGAGACTATCACCCCCTCTAACAACTATAGACTGTAGAAGAACACTTCTTTGGTTTAAAACTAAATCTCAGCTGTTTTGTCTTTTCATGTTTCTTACAGGTTGATTAAAATGAGACAAAACAGATAAAGCATGATTTCTTACCATTGTTATTAATAACACGTATTAGGTGTGTAAGAAAGTAATTCAGCTCTCAGATCTGCTTTTCTTTTTTTAAAGCCTGGCTTTTTTGAATAAAACACTCATTACATTTAGTCCATCTATACAGAAATGATCTTCCAATCCTACAAAACACCTAGGAGACTCAGCAGAGTCTAAGCAAGCTCAACTTAACTGCATCAGTCTGAACAAACTGTCACGACAAACAGAACAGTAACCAGACACTTCAAACCCTCTTAAGACAAGTTTTTGATAACCTATGCATATGCACAATGCTCTTCTGATAGCTATTCCTCAACGCAGAGGCTGGAGGACTCTTGTATTGCAATCTCACTGATCACAGGAATCAGGTAAGGCAGAACAAACATTCTAAGGGAACAGGGAGCACCTGGCTCTTAGGCAGCCTCTAGTGGAATCAAACACCAGCTTCGAGTGGATGAATGAAGTTACTCCTTCTTAACAGAGAGGTCTTAAAGGTCTGCCTGTGAATTAGTTAGTTTTAAATTTTTGGATTTTACTATCAGGTGGCAATTAGAAGAAAATAATTAACTAAATAAAAACGTAGAAATAGGCAGATTTAAAAAAAGCAGCAAAATTCCAGGAATTCCCCCAACAAAACTTTGAATTTTATTTATATGATTGAAGAAGGCTGAGTAAGGAAGCTGATAGAAAAGTTTTCATGTAACAGTGTCTTCGAGAAAGACATCTGCACAAAGACAATGAAGCTGTAACAAATTCTTATTCAACATTCAACTTTTGTTTACTTTTCCCATTACTGCAACAAAAACTGATGGAAACCTGGTCTTCAGTGTGGGACACATTTTTAGCCCAGGAGTACAAGTACAACAAAGACAGGGCCAATTACTTTTTTTAATACTATCTCTCCTCAGCATATTGGGATTATGCTCTATTTTTATGTATTTCTGTATCCATAGATGACTACAGAATTTTACTCCAACTAGTATTTACACCAGTAAAAATATATGAATCACAGCTAGGAAAACTTCAAAAATAGTATTAAAACATGAAAGCAAATGTCTTAGAAGACTCAGCCTACAGGTACAAGGCTTCCTTTAAATCAAATTGAAATCTATAGTTAAAACACTGAAATTGATCAGTTACAGGAAGAAAAAATGTGTTTTTCTTATAACAAGACTTAAAAAACCAGATCATCAGATTGAAAGTGTATGTAAATACTGCTTAATAGGCCTAAACCTTTTATTTGACTACCAGTTTCAATTACAGATAATTCTTTACTATTTATCTTATAATAAAAAAATAGCACAGCCTGTCACAGCATAATTCAAATTTGATGAAAATCTTCCTCCAGCTCCTTGTGCAAATCCATACTAAAACTGCCTACCCTATCTGAAAAAGAGACAAGCACAAAATCACAAATCTTCTCAAATTTTCTCAATATTTTTATGTGAAAATGAGTAGACTGGAGAGATCATCACCACCATCATCGATGTTTTAACGGCGACTAATTAGAAACTTAGACAGATGCACTTATTTTGAAAATTTCAAGTACATAGCTACAAGGCAACTTCCACCAGCTTATTTAGCCTGAAGACTTCAGCAATTAGAAATAATGTCAAACAGCAGCTACAAGCAGCAGACTACTGACTTGCCTTATGAAAAGGAAACCCTGAAGACATATTTAAATGTAGAAAACCTCACTGTTATATGATTCCTTAAACTAGTGTTTATCTTCAGAAGTATTCTGGGATAAGCTGTTAATGATTTTTGACATTAAAAAAAGTCCTGAATCTAGACAATCACTGCACTTGCAACTTTTCTTACCTGTAGATACAAGGGCAAGAAATTCTGACATTACCCAGCAGAAAACATACATTTATGGAAGTAATTTCTGTATCAGAATCAATTTGATTTTTTTTTTTTAGGGATGAGGATTTAAGAAACTTCTAAAATGGCAGTGGCTAGCACAGAATTATATTCTGCAAAAGGCAAAAACCTGCAGGTTTTCTCAAAGGACAGCAATTCTCAAACCTGCCCATTTCAGGAGGAGGACTTGGCTGAGTATGGATCCACTATCCCAATGTGTACTGACAGAGTAAAACAAAATACCAGCAAGCCAAGGAGTTGGTTTATGTTGCTTAACAGAGGTGAATGATGAAGAGTAGCAAGGCACCCTAATACTGGAAGCTAGTTTTATCCCAATTAGGATAGTCAAGTCAGAATTTTAATATCCTCTGCTGGACTCAGCAGGGCTCCCCAGGGAAATGGGCTATGACCACCATCCCCAGGCTGTGAACTCCAGCACCCTGCACAGAGATACACACGAGTGCGTGAGAAGAAAACAAGGCAAGCTTTGGCCTGAAACAGTCTCTTATATTGCTTTAGGAGTGTGAAAAAAAAAAAAGGATTTCAGAAGATGGAAGATTATTTTAAAGCCTAGCTTTCCAAGGATACTAGGGCTACCACATCACTGTGTGTTTAGCAGTGTGTGAACTAACAAGTGTTAAGCCTCTTCAGTAACTTCCAGTTTTGATAGAGAGACAAGTGTTCAGGGCCAGTAGTGGAGACAGATTTGAATGGCTGCTCTTTGTGTCTCCTGCCCTTATTCCCTGGGATGCTGCAGCAGGAGGACAGCGGCACTGGCACACACCAGTGAGCACCAGCACAGCACCAGCACAAACTCTCACTCAGCCAGCAAAGCTGCAGCACTTGCGCTGCCGCAGGCACAGCGTAACAGAAACCAGGCAACACCTGCAGGAAACCTGGCCCTGCCACTTCCACAGCTCAAGCAGCTGTGGGCTAGGGATTTCTTGGTGGGTTTCCCCCCTCCTCGTCTTCCATAAAACGATCTGGAGGAAAGTGATTTTGTGCCTAGTTAATAAGAGAGCCTTAATGTTTCAGTTGCCATCTGACTGCACTTCTTGCAGAACTTGTATTTCCTTATGACTCCATGTGGACGTGAGAAGAACTCAAAATCAAAGAAAATAAAAAGGGAACAGTTCCATCAGCTACACACTGGCTTTCTCTCAAAAAAAGATCTCCTTAAGTTTAATAATATATTGAAACTGATTCAAAAGATATCATTAATAGATCAAGCCTCATACCGGCTCAAAGATGCAACATGCCTTCTCTCAGTACAAATCTGAAGTAAAGAGTTGACAGGAAAGAGGAAAAGTTACTGACAGGAAGGACAGCGAACAGCTCTCAGCACCAGGATTAAGCCTACCATTTCTTGGCTCTCTCTGTGGCTCTTTCATCATTTCTTAAGTTCCATCCCTAAAAAACAGCACTCAAATGCCATTCAATTGGGTTTTTTATGAAGGGAGACAGCATGGTTCTGTTTTCACAAAAAGACAACGTTTCCTATCATCTGTGGGGTTTCAACAGTCCTTGCACAACAATAAAGCTGTATACACTTCTGGATTTAAAAAAAGAAGTCCACAACTGAAAAAGGGGAAAAATGTATCAAAAATAAGGATTATTTTCTCTACATGAAAGGGGAGCAGATAAGCTCCATGGTCAAGAATAATGAGACCCAAGCTTTCTATTGTCTGAATATAAAACTCTTGGTAATTTTAATAAAATTACAAAGAAAATATGAGCTTGAAAAGCCAGTCTCATGCCAAGTTAGAAGCTTTGATGATAAGATAAAGATAAAACACCACAGGGGTGATCCACATATGCCTGTACTTTCCCTAAATGGATACTGCTTTTATGAACTAGGCAATGGGGAATAAGCTTTGTGATATGTTAATTTGTTAGGGCTAGAAAGTCATTATACTGAACAAAGGGAAGTGCCACTTTGACACTTAAAACCAAACATGTTTTATAAGAGTTGCTTTGACACCGAAATATCGTATGTCATGCGAGGGTACACACATACAAAACTAAAAGTTAATGTCATAATTTCATGGTACAGTAAGAAAAATGAAGATTAAGGTACATCAATATATTATCATATGCGAAGTTTTCATGTGGTGTTGCATATACATAGCAATGAATATTTAAATTAGCTGGTTTTAAGTCAAAATGAAAGTTAAACTGCAGCTTTTGGAAATGTTCTTTCAAAGGAGCCTTAAAACAAGAGATATTCCATTTCCTCATTGATTTTAAAGATGATATAATTATAAGAACAGCTTGAATTTTCTACTATGTATCAATTTCTATAGTAAATTTGTGTGTGAATAGTTATTAAGAGACAAACCTAACAAATTAGTAAACAGTTACATGAAAGTAATACAATTGCAACAGAAATTCCTTCTGACCTCAGGAATGTTCCTTGGCAAAAATCTAAATTGTCCAAACACAAAAGAGAAGCCACATTGCTTTCAGAGAGGTTTGGAGATGAAATTCTCCATGAGTTCATGAAGAACATAGGCAAATAATGACAGAATAGAAAGTATTAAACATTATTATTAAAAAAAATTGCCTTGGCTATGAGCACTTCCTCCTCTTCATTATGTTTCAGATACTTAAAAAAACATATTGCTCTTCCATGTTTTCTCGTAAGCCTCTTATCTCTGATACCTAAGCTAGAGATTCATAACCACTTGTAAACATACAGACAAGGATCCTAGATAAGTTTCCTAAACTTATAGCTAGCTTTACAATCATGGGTAGATTAGTAACAACCACAATAAGGGCTGGCTGAAGAGTTCTTCTCCAGGAGCAAATTACGAATATTTCTGGAAGTCAGAGAAGTACTTCCATTTCTTTCCAAAAATAAGCCATTTATAACTTCTGAAGTGCCTTATATGATTTTCAAATAACATTTTAACTATCACTTCAGACTTTGCTCAGTACTGCAAAAACAAGGTACCCAGTGAACAGTGGCTCAATAAAAATGAAAAAATAGTAGCAGCAGCAGAAAGCATGTAACAGATACAGGGACATATCAACGCAATCTGTGAAAACTTCCATTACTAAGGAGCACTAGTAGTCTAGCCATGGCCTACATAAAACTGGTTATTCAATATTTATTGAAAAAATACTAATCAACTTCTGATTCTCAGTGGCTGCTTAAAGCCCTTACTGGCAAATGAATAGCCATGTCCAAATGTAGCAATTAGGCATCTTACAGCATCCTGAAGAATATCTCACAAGGAGTAGACAATTGTTTAACAGTTCAGTGTTTAACAGTTCTGAGAGTTGATTCTCATGCACATTTTTTTGGTTACTGTAAAAGTTGTGCTAGAACTGGGAAACAACTTCCTTGGAATCTGAAAGTTAACTGAAACTCTTGGCGAGATTGTTCCTTGCTAAGATGAACAGACAATATTCAGGAAATGTTTGTTTTACGCTGCCAGTCTACTGCTCCCTCCCTCCCTTCTTCTGAGTGCATTTTCTTGCAAGCCACAGTCCACTGATGCACTCCTCCCACACTAAGTATGTTTGTATTACTGCTACTTCTTCGCATCAAACCAGACTGGCAATTATTTTCTTCGTATTTCATTTCCACACTTTTCCATGCTTTATTTCACATGCTACCTTCTATATAATGGACCTCCTGTGAACTCTTTTCCAATTATTTCAGCACCTTCTATATACAGTAATGATGAAGTCATCTCCTGAAACTGCTTTCTCTATCAGTAAGCATTCTATATTAACACATTCTCCACTTAAGATCAACTAAAAAATGTAGTTGTGATACAGAAAGTATCTGGCAGTGCTTACAATGAAGACCTTTAAAGTCTTTATAATGTGATATAAACATACAAATGTTGATGTCTTTAAAATATGTTCAGTCATAATAATATTGTGGTTCTGTCTTTTGGGGGTTTTTAATGTAAGTACATAGCTGGATGAATATTTTTATATTTTCAGCATCTGCATTTTGTTAAAGAGTGACAATTTAAGTAGCATGTCAAGCTAGTTAACATTTAATTTGAGTACTTAGAGCAAGTAGACTCCTCATTCTAGAATTCTACTTGCAAATTCCACTCAGCTCATTTCCACAGTTTTGTTTTGTCCTCTAATGAGCTTAACATGAATACAGAAAGGTTTAATCATTACTTCTACATGACAAAATCAAGTACCACAATTTTTTGCTGTTCTCACAGGTAGCGTCCACAAATCTAATCTTCACAAACTGAGGTCTTCAATAAACATTGCTGAGTAATACAAGATAGTAGCATATAACTATCTATACAATATGCAGTATTCATACTATATTTAATAGAAGTAATAGTACAAGTAATATAAGATGCTGAAACACAGAATGCTTTTGTTCCATTTCTGCAGAGTTCATGCCTAGCTCCAACACAGCATTAACATGCTAAGTTGAGAAGCCTAGAGAACTTCTGCAACATGACAGAAATACACAAGACCTTCAGTTTTGACATCAAATATTCAAGATTTTCCCTGTATTAATGCATAATTGAAAGCTGTTTCACAACATCTTTTATATTTCCATAATAAATATGATAGGTCATTACAAAAATTGTTTATGCTCTAAACAAAGCTGTTTAGGCAAAGTTTTTTTACAAACTCCCCAAATCTATTTTGCTTTTTGAACAAAAAACTTGCTGTGTGACTATTCTCTGTTCACACAAGTATTCAGTGTTTGTTAAATGGTTTATGCAGTTATTACTACATCTGCCTATATCAGTTTTTCAAGACTATTTTATTAACAGTGTAAAATTCAGCAGAGTAACTACTCTTTATAATTTTAACTAGTTTAACCAATCAATGTGTAACCAGATACCCAGTTCCTCTGTGGGAAAGTCTCATAAAAATGCCACAGCACCATAATGTCTAAGTGGCAAAATTTTCCCAGGCAACATAAAAATACATTTTAGTGCAATCCTATTTTGTAACAGTGCTGTTTTGTTGGCTGTGGGTGTATAATACCAGCTAGATATGGTTCAGAAATCACCTCTGTAAAATAAATTAAAACATAAGCACAGACTAGGACAAGTAGTAAAAAAAAAAAACCACCTGAAATCAAGGAAAAAATCTCCAACTGATTTTAATGATGCTTATATTTTATCCCTGAGGTTTTGCCTTTGCAGTTACATGCAAATAATTATTATTTTAAAATATATTAAATTTTCCTATTTCTTACACTTTGGACAATCACATCAGCCATTTCACCACTGACTTCAGTTTCTGGCCAATTTAATTTTTTAATTCTCTAACAAACTGTACTGTTTACTTATGCTTCAGTACATAATGCTATTTATTATATTTCGGAAGGTGCTTTCCACTAAATTTTCTAAAAATTATGTATTAACTCTACTTATATTGTCCTCGAGTTCTGCCAAATTGCATTTTGACATCAAAGTTGACTTTCTTCCCCTAACAATGGCTTAATGAAAGCTGTGCAGGGAAAATAGCAGCCTAGTGCTGGGGTCTCAGAGCACCTTTGGTTCTGCTTCAGATGAGTTAGAGAAGCTGCAGCTGGGAGTCCTATGCTTGAAGAGAAGAGCAGCAGCAAAGCCAAGCTTTGGCTTTGACAGGGAACAGATAACCCTCCGGGAGCAATGAAGCATACACAATTACACTGATGTGCTGAGCTAGTGACAGGTAAAACTGAGTTTCCAATATCAGAGCGTTTGGAGGAGCCAAGCCTTTGCAAAGTCCAGAACTTGGCATTCTACAAAGCAGCAAGAAGCTGATGCTTCAGGTCCTATTTTGCTTAAGAAAAGCAAAGTAAACATCTACTTTCACACCTGCACACTGCACTTTTCCAATGGTGAAGGTCAGCTTGTAACTAGGGAAATGGTTACACAGAACATGCAAACAAGCTCCACTTGCCCTCTGAGCCAAGCAATAGTATTGGCAAATATTGAGTCAGAGCCAAATGCATCGTGCACAGTGAAGCCTGTTCCTTGAAAGCACTTCTGTTGGAGTCTGCCGAGCATGTCAGATGAATGATCTCAAAACTAGCACCTGAAAAAAAACCTGTCTGCAAAAAAATGAAATGCTGAAGTACTTTTCACAGTCCATGCTATAACGTGAACTGTGAAGAGTTCAGAGCTCTTCATATAAATTACATATTCAGACTGCTCAGGGAATCACTCTGAACACAGACCTGAGAATTACTGAACTGAATTCAAGTCTAGAAATGTAAGCTAAGTATTTCTCGGGTCACCATATTTTTGGATACTAATAGTTAGAATATACAGTTTTTATGTGCAAATGTTACACTGGAAAGCAATGAGCAAGATGCAAAGAGAGAGCAGTGTCTGCAGTGTTTGCTACTGATAAGCCCCCTAAGCCACTAGCAGGAAACAAAACCTACACACACCTTCCTAGTTTTATTCTAAACCAAAATGCTTGTGATGTTGTGCAATGTTGCATAAGCTCTTCCATTCATTTACTTGAAGGAGTGAATAAGTGTGTGCAGTCTGTAGGAATTAAAAAATTATTTTGTTGCTGGTTTGCATTACGAGCTCTAAATATACTCTTTCTTATTGAACTGTATTTCAATGTCATCTCAGAGTCTTACATTTGTCTTAGCTTACACATAGAAGAAAAATTTAAATGTTCACATAAATAATGTCAGGCTTTTAAAGGGTATTAGAAATTTAGTCACGTAAATTAAGACTTTCTGTAATTTTCTCTTATAAGAATAATGACCATTACAGATTCCTGTTTAATGCAAGAAACGAAATGAATGATTTTTCTGGACAACAAATGTCTGTTATTTAGACAGATACTTAATTTAGGAGACCAATTTAACATATCTGAAATTGAGGTCACTTTAAAACCTAATTGAGATTTCTTGCAACACAAGGACTATTTATTTCCTGTATACCATAATTCATTAATTAAGTTACACATAAGGTTAAAATGTAAGAACTTAGAGGCACACTTCACTTGCTTATTATGAGATTCTACTAATAACAAACTTGTTACAAAACAAGAAGCTTTTAATTTAAACAAACCCAAACATATTAGGATAACAGATTGATTTTTTGCTAAGAAATTCATCAGGGAAAATGAAGACTTAAATTAATATGGAATTAGGTATAAATATAACATGAATTTTCTCCAATTACCTCTATTTTTTCACTTGAAATGACAGAATCACAGAATGGCTGAGGTTAGAAGAAACCTCTGGAAATGATGTAGTCTCCTGGGTTGGAGATTCCACAACCTCTTGAGCAAACTGCTCCTGTGTCTGACCATCCTCACAGTGACAAAAAAGTTTATGTTTACATGGAATATCCTGTAACACAATTTATGTCCACTGTCTCTAGTCCTGCCATTTGGTATCACCAAGAGAAGTGTGACTCCATTTTCACCATGCCCTCACTATCAGATCAGATTCTCAAGACTTCCCTTCTCCAGGCTGAGCATCTTCAGTCTCTTCTTGTATGTCAGATGCTCCAGTCCCTTCATCATCCCAGTGGCCCTTTGCTGGCCTCAGTCCAGTATGCCCATACTGGACACCACTCTACACCTTCCAGATTTTATTTGTTCATCCTACTGCTCAAAGCCAAGCCAATAAAATGCATAAGAGTGTGATGTTAATTAAGAAAATCTAATATTTAAGTAGTAACTACAGACAGTTTTCATACATTTTCCTCTGTGTTTGCTCTCCATTTTATAAGCAAACTGAAGCAAGTATACCTCTGAATAAAATACTATTAATAATAAAGTGAAAAGATATGGGAATTCATATATTCTCCAGGTTAAGAGGCAAGTACTGATCAAAGTCAGCCTAGACACACATTTTGTCATGATCAGACTACCATGTGAAATGAAACATCAACCCTTTTTTAATTAAAACTTTTTCACATTCATGGTGTGTCTGTGTATTGTTTGAATAAGAGGGGGCGGCATGAGAGAAAGTAAGTGATAGTAATCTAAGAACTGTGGGGCTCTTTGAAAGACAACCATGATTGGGGAAGGTGCTATTTACCCAGCCTTACAACATACAATTTTCCTTGCAAGCAGTGTGAAACATCAAGTAGAGTTTTCCCTGCAAAACATCCAGCAAACATAACAGTGAACATTATGCAGGAAAATTTAAGGGGTCTTATCTCCTTTAACAACCCATCAGTTTTTAGAGTAACATACTACCCAATATTCGTATGTATATCAGAAATCAATTCAGCAGCCAATATTCTAAAATATTCTAAAAAAGCCCCCAAAAAACAAAACAGAGACTGTGTTCTAAGAAAATATACATCTTTCTACAGTAATCCATGAGATACATGATAAAAAGCTTTCTGGAAAAAAAGGTCAGCTATATCTGAAGGGCCATAAAAATATTATCTATTGTTTGTCAAGCTCCTTAGGGGCCATTCTGACCAGAATTAACAACACTGACCAGTCTCAGTTTACTGTGACTGATGTGCCCTATGACTTGCAAGCTGCAGTGGAAGGCTGCTACTTCTACTGCCAAATCTGTCCATTATGCTTTGGTTTAGACATGAAGAATTTCTAAAAATAAAAGATCATTGCTGCAGGCTGAAGGATACACAGTTTAAGAAATGCAACTTAGTTTTCAAGTATCAAGAAAACACATTGAAATCCAACAATCTTATTAAGTTCAGCAAGGACAGGTATAGTCCAGGAGTGCAGCACAGGCTGGGATCTATCCATCTGGGGAGCAGACCTGTAGCAGCGGAGCTGGGGGTGCTGGTGAACAACAAGCTCAATGAGTGAACATTGTGCTGCTGTGGCAAAGAAGCCAACAGGATGGTGGGTGGCATCCCAAGGGCATTAGCAGCACAGAAAATGAAGTCAATTTCCCACTCTACTCAGAGCTTGCCAGGCCACACCTATAATACTGTGTTCAGATTTGGTCCCTTCTATATTAAAAAGATGAGGGCAGGCTGGAGAGGGTCAGGAGAAAGGCCACAAAAATGATCCAGGGACTGGGAAGCCTGCCATGTGAGGAAAGGCTGAGAGACGAGAGCTTGTGAGGAAAGCCATGAGAAATGAAGGCTTAGAGGAGACCTCATCACTGTGTTCTAACACTTAAAGGGTGCCTTGCACAGAAGATGCAAGAATCCTATTAAGAAGGATTCCCATGGAAAGGACAGGGCAATAGGCACAAGTTAATGCTGGAAAGATTTTTATTGGACACAAGAGGAAGATTTTTCACAATGAGAAAAATCAATAATTGGAATAATCTTTCCAGAGATGTGGTGGATTCCCCAGCACTGGGCATTTTTAAGATTCAGGCGGGCAGGGTGCTGAGCCATCTTGTCTAGACCATGCTTTTGCCACGAACAGTTGGACCAATGATCCTTGAGGTCCCTTCCAACGTAGTGTTCTATGACTCTATTTATTGGCTCATGTCCCTACATCAGGAAATAATTTTAGTGCATTCTCCTTTGCAGATGTCTAGGTATGTTTTCCATTTTGAGTTCCATGGATCAGCTGACTTCACTGTCTAGGTCCCTTACTATAGCACAAATTTCCCTTTTGAAAGGAAAATTTTGACTCTTCAAAGTTACTAATAATACTTTAATTCAGTTCAACTTTAAAATGAAAATTAAATTTTTTCTACAGTGAAAATATTATTTTGTATATGAGGATAAATGATTAAGGAGAAAAGAGCACTGATATAAAAATTATTCCACCGAACCTAGGAACCAAATTCAGAGTTCACTGTTAACACAGCTTGAGTGCAATTTAATCGTCCATAAATCTTCAGAAACTGACATGAAATTGTAAGCCAGAGATCACACATCTACAATAACACAGTGGATAAGAAAATATAAATATGATTGGAGATAAGTTAAAGGGATATATTTGGGAAAAAATCAAAAAGACATTCAGGTAACTGGCAAGTAGCATAAACATAGCACGGGCATACTGTTGATACATCATTTGGTCTAACACTTCATTAATCTAGAAAGTGAATAAATACCAGTTGTCTCACATCTGGACTTCATTTAAAACATTGCAATTTTCCACATGAGGACTTGTTAAATTTGTGAAGATGAGCGTTAATAGAAGAATTAAAAGTTGGCAAGGAACTGCCTGAAGGGTAAATGAAAGGAAAGGCAGTGTTTAAAAGGCATAGCATCATCTGGAAAGGAAGCTATAAGCACAGTTCTTCGATGCTCATTTTCAAAACTGCTTTAAAAAAAAAAAAAAAAAAGGACAATTGTAGCACAGCACAGGAAAAGTGATCATAAAACCAACCCTGAATAAAGTCAAAAAGCCAAAAATAAGGGTTCTTTTTAAACACCCAGGCAACAAGACTCTGGAGCAGTCTTCAGGGGAGAAGTTGGGACAAATTTTCCCACATTCTTTTGTTAATGAGTCTTCCTCAGTTGAAGATACTGTATCACTGAGAGAAAAGACGCCTTCTAGATTCTGTTGAAGTTTAAACAGATTTTGCTTTCCTTTACTCTCCTGTACTTCTACGAAAAGGCTAGTGGCAGACACAGAGGAGCTTCCTGCCAGTTCATTGAATTGACAAATTAGTTAAGCTCCCCTTGTTCTTGATCCCATGAGCATCTACAGGTTCAACCAACACAGCACATTGGCAGACATTTGTGGTGGGATTAAGGTAAGGCAACAGAAGCAATGTAGATGAACTCATGTGAAGAAAAAAAAATCATTATCTTGCTACCAGTGACAAAGGCAGCTAAAGAAAACTTACAGGCTGAGACACAACAGGGCTCCACTTAGAAGAGACTGGGGAAAACTGTCTAAAAGTCTGTTGCTACATCAAGCATTCAGAGGCACAAAAACACCACACTGAAAAAAAATAATCCTACTTAAGGAAATAATAAAATAATCTATTAACTTCCATTCTGAAATAAAAGAACTCAATTTCAGTCATAAAACAATAACCTTTTGGCTCTAATGAAGAGCATATTACTGGATTGAACTAATAAGGAATACATACAGGAAGAGGTGCTGCCCAACTCGTGACCTCTTTTTTTTTTGTCATATATATATAAAACCTATATTCCACAACTTGTACTTTTCTGATTTCAGGTCTACTCTGATTTGAAATTAATGTTTTTGAGCCTTGAAGGAAGGATTGAGAACCTTCAAATTCCACGTTACTACCCTTTGGCCTCTTACTGTAGTTTTTACTACCTGACTATTCTCAGGTGCTTATGACAACAGGAAAGAAAACATATCTCACATTTTCGGTAGGAGTGATGAATACTGAGTTATTTTTAGCACTGAAACAAAAAGCAATGTTTGCTTCACACCACGACAGTTTGCAATGCAGCTGGATTGTATTTACAAAGCCCTGGATGCCGTAGTATGTGTATATGCTAACCTTTTAATGCAGAGAGCTGGAAACAGTCACAACTATAAAGCAGACAAAAGAAGCCTTGTGCCTGGGCTTTTAAGTAGGCAATTAAGTGCATCATATATAGAGGTAAGTAAATGTATGTACTATTACATAATACTCAAACTACTGCTTACAATGTCGTTTTCTTGAAACAGTTCTGCTGTTTCATATCTTAGCTTAATGTTCTTCTAGTCATTTATACAGCATTTAAAGTGATTTTGTCTGGGAAACACCATTTAATCTATTTTGCTAAAAGACATTAATATTCTTAATTTTATTTGGGCAAAGTTCTTGCCTTGTCCCAAGAGGAATAAAATGCACAATTTTTCATAATGTATGCTGTATTAATAAGATCTTAACACAATTCTGATTGCATTTCCTTTTTTTCCCCTAGTTATTTTTTCTCTACAGGAAATATCTTCCTATTTTGTTATGATAAAGGGATAATGTACCTATGCCTTAGTGTAAAAATAGAGACAGGTATTTCCAAAAAAAATACAGAAAAATTCTGCAGATAAACTAGACAAGAATTCACAGAAAGAAGACATATGTCCTCTAAGAATAGCATGGTCTAATCAGAGGGACTAAACTCTCCCAACTTTTTCCTAGTTACCCTGGGAGGTGCTAGGTGGAAAAGCTGCTAAAATGCTCTCAGATGGCTCCAGTCTTCATTCATCAAATACTAGAAACTGAGGGCTCAAATTGAGGAATGCACTGCATACTACGTTTTAATCAAATATGAAAACAAAAAACCACAACAGTAACTGGCCAAACTCTGTAGGTGGCTATTGGCTTTTTCTTCTTGTTTCTAAATAATGATGTTGATACCGCACCATTACCATCAACAAAATACATATGCTCACCAAAAACACCTGACACACTGTGAAAAGTGTGTAGCTGTCATTTAGCTTTATTAGACTTTATGTCCCCAATGACAAGCACATCCCAAACACTTAGAAAATAGGTTATAACTCCCATATCACTTCAATCATAAGAACCAATTTTCCTCTAATTAAGAGTCACCAGTGATATGCCAGATAAACAAGTTGTCCCAAAGGAATGTTCTTAAATAGTGAAAAGAAAGAACGAAGTATTTCTTCTACCTTGCCAACCATTTTAGGCACAAACTATACACTGCTGGAGAAAGCAACTAATTTCAAATCCTTGTAGAGCTCATTAAGTAGATAAAAACCTAAATAGCGTATAATTGAGCCTATAAATACACTATGAAAAACCTCCAAAACAGGATGCCACACCATAAATTATCTAAACTGATCATATTCTTAATGTGATCTGGAACCTCAATAAAATTTGCTTAAGGTTCAAATGAAATTGTCTTACGGAAGTCCACTCACCAACATCCTCACCACAACCATGTTCTTTTCTTGTTTAATAATAAACAGACAGTGGTATCTTCCTGTTTTAAAACATAAAAATGTATTTTATAGATATAGATTTTTATTTACTAAGAATTATCCTTTCATATCAATAGTTCTTTCTGGGGGTTTTTGTTTATTTTTTGGGGGGTTTTTTTTGGGTTTTTTTGGTTTTTTTTTTGTTTTGTTTTTTTTTTGTTTATGAAGAAAAAATATATTTTGTAACTCACAGACACTTTAGCCTGTATTCATTCCACCAAGAAATGTAGGATGTTCAGTATGCATGATCAATCAACTTGTTATACCATCTCACATGGCAAGCCTCTGACCTAGTTTTAGAAATGGGTTATCTTCAGGTTTAAAAGCACCATCTGCTCTTAATGATGGCACCAACGAAATTAATGTAACAAAAAAAAAAAAAATCCCTAAGTGACAGTAAAATCCAAAGCCCAGAAGAAATTTTCAAGTCATGACTATGCCTACAGAGAGCACAATACAAATGCCAGCTAGCTTTTAACAAAAGCTGATCAGATTCAAATTTGTCGTATTCCCTCCTTGACCCCCACATTGTGCAATGAACAATGGAGTAAGACTGTTGCAAGGAAAGGCAACAAAGGGGCCAAAATAATGAGAATGGGGAAATCTTTTTTTTTATTACTAGAAGTTTTAAAAAATCCAAAATAAGATGCAGTTTTCAGACACTGGAGGGAAGAAATCCTTTTCCTCTTTAATGACACAAACAAAAGAAACTACTCTTGCTAAGTCAGTGTTCAGTTCACTGGCAAACAATTTTTTCATATTATCAAATTACAACTTCTGTAAAGCCATCAAATCAGAAATTTTGCCAAGAATTCTTTGTTCCAGGAACTCATGGAAAGGAAGTCTTTATTGGTGACCTACATAAAAACTGATACCTTGAACTTTTTGCCAACTGACTTAGCAATCCATTACAATCATAAATTTGCAAAAAAAAAAAGTCATTTCTTCTTGCTTCAAGCAAAAGGTTTAGAGCTTTTCCTTTAACATTTCACAAATTAAACTCAGGCATTAAGAAGGCATTATGCAGAAGTATGGAATTATTTCTATATATACCCTACAATGATATTGGAAAGGTCTTCAGTTACTGATCTAGAGAAAAAAAATTGAAATCTTTATCTCTATACAATTAATAAACTTCAGGTCCCTTTGACAAGTATAATCTTTTTTGTGTTTAATTTGACATGCAGGTTTTTTATCCAGTCTTCTTATCCAAGACCTGTTCAGTCTTCAATTTTCATGTGTCTTCCCTCAATATGATCACTCAAAGTATGAAACTGTTTGCAGACATGTATTAAGGTATTATTTTTCAAATATATTTCAATGCAGAAGCAATTAGATCCACTTCCATTTATATTTAGGATCTGTAAAATATACATGTCCAGAAAGCTCAAAGGATAGCCAAAATGTGGTTCGCCGATTACCAAACAAAACAATAATATGGCTTCAGCAACTATACCATTACACATCAGATATCCATATATAGTTATCTAAACCTAAAATGAAGTACATAGGTTCTCTTCTCTATCACCCACTGTTTTTATTCAGAAGAATAAAATCTGCAACTGCAATGGCAAAATTCCTGAAAACTTTCACTATATCATCTTTCACGGGATTGTCTATTCCTGCTATTAGTTGTATTTCGGTAGCAAATTTTCAAATTTAGAGTCTTTCTGAAAAGTCAGTTTGAGAATTTAAGTACTGGATGTTTTCAGGGAAGGAAAGCAAGGCAAGTTAGGAAAAAATAAAGTAAACGTCACAGAAAAGTGCAGAGGAAAATAAAAAATTACTAAATTGCAAGAATTCTTCCCCTACTCCATTCAAAAACAGTTCTCTCTTGCCTAGATTAATCATCAATCATCACCAATCATCTCTTGTGCACACACCTGGAAAACATGTTCTCCAGGCTTCAATCATGCTTTTTCCCCTTTCTACTACTATGCTTCTCTTTCAACTCTAGCAACGGTTCCCTCTCCCTCACATTTTCTCTGCCCTTCTCATAACAAACCCAGCCACCCCCTTTCCTCATCGAAAGAAACAGACGTATGTGACAAAGTTTTAAAGTAGCACCACCTGCTCAGCCTTCCAGCACCAAGGAGGCTCTGCAACTGGAGATGAAACCTGTCCAAGAAAGTTCAGCTTGTCTTTGCAAGTTTCTCACACTTTTATAGGCAGCTTAAACTGGCTTCTGCTTAAAAGGAAAGTATGGAGACGCTGAGCAAATGGCCACAAAAAAAGAAAATCCTGTCCATTGTGGGTGAAAAGGAGATTATTCATATAAAACTGATGCTGTATCCTTCTTCTACCTGGTAAATGATGATGCTGCCACAAGATTTTTCTCAAGATAGATGCAAAAAAAAAAAGCATAGACAATAATTGGATAAGGTACATTGGCACAAACTAATATGAAATTATTGTATACTTCTGTAGCATTCGAATATATGCAGTATGGTTAAGGTGCTAGCGTACCTCATTTTGAAGTTCATCGGCACTTTTGGTAGAAGCAAGGATCTCATACAAAGTGCAGCAGAGGTCTTCTGTTGTTGGCCCTCCAGGGTTACCTCCTTGAGACTCCTTCAGGTACTTTCCAACTTCACACCATAAAAAAGAATCATCTACTTTTTCCAAAGACTTGAGATTAGATTTCTCATCACAGTAGGTCTGTAAGTGATTCAGCTGGTTATTCAAAAATCTGTTATAATCTAAGCTTATATTTTTCTGTGCATCAGTCTCACCATTCACAGGCAGCTCTTCAGAGTGATCCAAATCATGCATGTCAAAAGAAAACACTATATTTTTACCAAACAACACTCTCTTATCACCATTTTGCTCTTCAGCCATCTGTATGAGGGCTCTAAGCTGTTCTTCAGTGAAGTGAGAAGCAATCCGAGACATGGCATTACAAGCTGCAGTAGCAGATGATGACGGAAATGGCCCAAACATCTGCTTGATCAACTTTGTCTCATCATGGCCAACACATTCTTTCCCGTGAAATGTCTTAAAAAGAAAAACAGCTCCACTTTCAATTGCTTCTTGTCCATTTTCAGCTCCAACTGTTAACAAAACCAAATGTAACTTAGTACACGTAATACTAAGAGTGTTTCATTACCTATAACATAACTGTATTCAAATTCTTGCTGCAAGTCTCGTCAGTGGAGATAGCAAAGGAAGATCACAACAAGTAAGAATTGTTGCAAGGTAGGTGTACGATAATAAAGCATCTGTCTTCGTTATCCTTCTACATACTAAAAATTTATAGTAAGAATTACCAATGCTTTCTTATCTTTCTGAGCTAAACAAAAAAATTTGCTAGAGGTCTTAAACTCACAATTGTATATTTATAAACTCTTTAATGTTAACAAATTTCCACTTTGTCTCACTATTTATTCACTACCTAATCTGAATATTCATAACAGAATAAATATACAGAATTCAGCTGAGAATTACAGAATTCTTGTAGTAATTCCCAGTAGAATTACTTCAGAGTATGTGCTAAGTTAGAAAAATTGCTCAAAAACTTTAAAGCAAATAAATGTATGAATTTTGATTTCTATCTACAAAATATCCTTATGCAAATAAACAGTATATTATTAGATGAAAACATGAATGTACTTCTTATACAAAACATAGGGAAAACTCCATATGATGAACCAATATGTCACTACTACAAAATTTTAAAAGTCACCAAGCATAACCTGAACAAAACCAGTCAGCATACTGGGGGTTTTGTTCATTTTAAGTCAAGACAACATACAAAATTTTTTTTACTTGTGATTTGATTCAACTTAGGTTAGGCTTAACCTTAGGTTAGGCTTAACACCAGAAAAAGGGGTTTCTTCCCCACAATCCAATAGGAAAGAGCAAAAAAATTATAGCATAAGCAGATGGAACAAGGCTGAGTAGCTAGAAACGTAACATATAAATGGAGGGGGCTACAAATTCAGTTTTTAGCTTGAATCTTCCTGTGGTGCACTTTGAAAAGCTGAAAAGTTCAAGGAGAGGACTGGAGGTGATATTTACAAGATAATTAGATACCTGCATATGGAAGATACATGACATAAAGATACACACATATACAATAGATATGTAAATATGTCTCAGAGATAAAGGGTGGTTCAGCCCCTTCCTTTTAGCATTAGCTACATAGCAATCACAAAAAAACCTCCCTACATCTAAAAACTTGTAGTTTGTCCTTATATTCCTAACATACAAGTACATATTACTATTTAAAGTCACCTGTAGAAGTACAGATTACTAAACTAAAAGAGCAATTGAAGGATTTGAGAAAAATCTCTTAGGTTTATGTCTTAGGGTGATTCTATGACCATACTGTATTCCCCATCGCCTGCTTGATTTCTAGTGTACCTTTAAATTGCAAAAGGGGGAGAGAGAAGCCGAGAGAACTCTTCAAAGCGGCCAGCTTGACCTTGCAACTAGAATGTTTTGCATTCTTTTCTCTTCCGATTCTGACAACATTTAGTTGGTTGGAGGATTTTTGCTCTCTAGTCTCTTCGGCTTTCAGCGGAGAAGGGACTGTGATCTGCCTCAGCGGCTTCTTTTCCTTTTTGGACTGTTTTTGGCTTGCTTTTCATCTGAGACCGGCTGTCATCTCCGGACCTGCTCGGCGGGACCCTCCAAGGGGGATCGTCAGACCCTGCCTGGCCCGGCCCAGCATAGGACTGCAGGTTTTACCTACAGAAAGAACTCTAAAATCCATAGTCCTCTTTTAGGGGACAGGGGAGGGGGCTTCAATATCCTTTTTTCCCGTGACAGCAGGGGACTCTGTTTTGCTAAATAAATAGTTTTTTTCACTTTCACTCGAGAAATTATTTTCCCGAACCCGTGGGGGAGGTGCTGCCGGGGCCTGCTTGCCTGGCAGGCAGGAGAGAGAGAGAGAGTCGCCCCTCTCGGGTTGTTTCCTCCCGGATTTGTGTCCAAACTGGCACAGTTTACTATGTGGTATTTCTCCTTTACTATCGACATCTCCTATTTGTGAAAGCATCTCTTAAGAAAATACTACTCCTTCCATCTCAACAAAATAACCCAGACAAGATGGCAAGAGATGCAGTACTAGAAGCTACTCTTTTTGGTTTTATGTTTTGTTTGCCAGCCAACATTTTAGTCCAGCACCTCTTGTGATTAAACTATACACAGTGGATATTTAAAACAGCTTTCTCAAGCAATATCTGTTATCAATACAGACTGCACCTTCTCCTACTAACTCTGTGGACTGACGGCGAAAACTCAATCCCCATCTTGCATGACTCTCCCGCAAGCCTTGTGCGTTGCAAGTGCCAGCTGAAATCTGAGTGCTGAAAGAGAGGCACCTGGGTTAGGGCCCTTCCCAGAAGCCTGTCTCAGAAAGACAGCAACCTCATGCTTAAATTCCAGCCCGAAGAGGTTAAAAGTCTACTAACGGTACTAACCAGAGTTTGAAACTTTTTGTCCGTGATTTGAGAAATACTCAAAATTATACTTGCTGATGACTCAAGAAAGCAATTGCCATTACAACCATTAATAGCTTTAACAGGCATCTTCTGCAACTGTACAGCACAATTGACTACCACGTTGGACATGAATAACTTGTCTAGCCTTTTTCTGAAAGTCTGTTTAGACATTTGTTTCTTTCTCAATTTACTAGGTATTTCCAAAAAAGTGGTCGAGAAATAGAAACGTAAGTGTGGCAAGTTAACATTTGTATTCTAACAAAAATCTCTGGTCTATAGTACCAAAACCAGGCAAATATATTTACTTTTACTAATTCTCTCTGTCTTTTTACTTAGGGTTCTATTCAAGATATTTGAAAAACAATCAGAAAAGAAGAAAATATACCTATGAGAATGAAAGGAAAAATCCTTAAATTTGTGACAGTAAGAGCTTGAGCCATGAGCTCAGTTTATTAGCTGATGAAGTTAAATTTTGCTAAAAGCAAAGATGGAATTAGGTTTAGTCTGTCAATCAAAAACTAAATTTCTAATCAAAACTAAGTTTTCACACGTTCTTTCCCATAATGTATTTCAGTTTTAAAAGTTCAATTCCACATGAGTGAAATACATTTTTATTTCTCTCCTC
Source organism: Callaeas wilsoni (assembly GCA_013398955.1). Classification (NCBI taxonomy): domain Eukaryota; kingdom Metazoa; phylum Chordata; class Aves; order Passeriformes; family Callaeidae; genus Callaeas; species Callaeas wilsoni. The sequence goes on along the minus strand of VWPU01002122.1, from coordinate 15,684 downwards.
AATACCAAACACTTCAAGCAGAAAACAGTTCTTACATTTTTATCTGCCTGCGCAGCAGTCCAATTTTTCATGATACTATTTACATGGAATGAAAGCAGACAACACCAGGATTGTTCTTTTCTTAGAGTACTGCTATTCCAAAGGAAACAGTTGGTTTTGCTTAATAACTGTCAATCATAAACCGTACCACACTCTACAAAACAATACTATCAAAAAAGTAAGAATACCTATATAACAATGGAATCTTAAAATAAAACAGAAGACCAAATTGTGCATATGCGTATCAGAATAAATGAAGTTTCAAAGATGGATTAAATGGAGTTTAAAGGCAAAACTGGCGTTAAGGTAGAACCAAAATTGTACCAGTATGTAAAGTATGCAGGCAGAAAGCAACTTGAACCTGCTCCCACTCCCAAATAAAACAAAGTATTATTAGACTACCAGAGAATAAAAACATACCTATTTGTTTTGCAGCTTGTAAGATAGTTTTTAAATCACCATTTACAGTTTGGTACTCTTTTTTGTCCAAATTGTCATCAACAAACTTTATTATCTTCTTCCAAGTAAGATCAGAGTTCAGCAACTGGGCATGTAGTTTTGATCTTTTAGTCTGAAAATGCAAAATATTTGAGTTTTTTTATTTATTTCAAATTAATATATGGCAGTTCCTTTAAAATTAAATACCAGATAAAACCAATTCCTTCCAATTCCATTCAGTCAGTACGTAGTACTGACTGCAAGCACTTTTCCTTTTACCTGTTCTTCAGACTCTTTCCTGAGTGTATGAAAGAAGGATACACAAAAGCACACATGCTCTCACTACTTCACTATTCCCAGAGCAAAATTCTCTATAAAGCCAAACTCTCGCAACTTCAAGAGATTTACAGTTCCCAAGATTCCAAACTCATTTAACTTTACAGGTTCCCACAAGGAATTGCTTTAATGCATTATTTCTTGGGAAGCAAAAGAAGTACCTACATTCAGTGAACTTAATATTAGAAGGGAAATGTTTGGCTCCCCAGCTCTATGTAAGCTTGGTGCTAAAAGCACACCAGCCTTGCCCAACTTCTTGAAAGGTGAATTAACAGGGCTGTACTAACACAACCAAGCAAGCTATTCCATATAGCACATTGTGATTGTAAGGGCTAAGCATAAAATTTGACTTTTAGAGAGGGCACTATGAAGGAATGCACAGGAAACTATACACACTCTGCCCTTCTTGCTTGCCTACTCTTACAAAATAGCAATGCAAATGAAGAAAACAAATGATTCTTACTACAACTGTGCTTTGTAAAAGAAAAAAGCTTTACCGTTAAGTCAGCTAATTCTTCACTGTAATCCTCATGTTTAGTGACATTTGAAAAGGAGCGTAAAGCGCCTGTAAGACGAGGCAAGGCCATCTGTTACTCTTTCAGTGATCCATAGGATGAGAAATCAAATCCCAGTTCAAGTACCTAGATGAGAACAAAACAAATAACATGGCTTTATTAATGTTATAAATACAAACTCGCATCAGGAACTTGAAAGACCTTTTTGAGCTAGCAGAACTTGGCTGGAACTTCAATTAAGCCAGTTTAAAAAAATCTCCTAAAATGATGATAATCAAAATTCAATAAAAGGAAGGTGAAAGGCACAGAGCAGAGGCAAGAAATGTTAACAGGCAGAGGTCACTCAGCAGATGGTTCTTTTCTCTCTTCCCTAAATAAAAGTTGCCAGCAATGAGGCAAAGTGACAATTATTTCTTTAGCACTCCTAATACTGGGTATTATAGTGAAATCTATGTAACTGAACTTTAGCTTCCAATAGCAGTAAGTGAACGGGAAGATTTCCTCTGAGCCAGCCCATGCTGGGAGCTTTCAGGTCACTAACAGTCTCTGGCGCTGACGCAGAGGGGCATCTTTCTTGACAAGTGCTTAGCCATTTTCAACCAGCAGAACAGGCAAAGAAAATTATGACAGGAAATAAAGATTGTCAAAGGCATAGCACTGAACTATTTTAAGAGACAAAGGGAATAAAAAAGGCTACCAGAAAACTGAAAACACTCTGCCTTGGGATGTTTTCATCTCACAACTGGGAGTGCACACACACACACTTAGAGCAGGACTCTCCTCAGAACTACAGCTTATCTCCGTGCAGTCTTATTTCCTCTGTGGAACATGCTCATATCTATGCACCAAAACACAGCTGTTCTCCATCTGAAATTGTACTTCTTCCAAGCCTTTTACTGAAATTATTCTCAAAGTTATTTAATTTCAGAAGGTGCCCACAACTGAATTGTTTAATGAACCCTAACACACGGCTACAGTTTCTGATGGTAGCAGCTAAGATACAGATTCAGATTATTTTTGAAACAATTAATGACACCATTACAAACCTAATGATCTGCAATATTCTTAGCATGCCTGAAGATCAACGTCCATCCAGAATTTAAAGAACTTGTAACAGAGTTAATAAAATTACTTCCCCCCAGTCATATAGTACAGAACTCTCTGCTTTCATCTAATTATCCTTAATGTTTTCCCTTATTTAATGACTGCATTTGAATTTTAGCTATCAGCTTTGCAATATAGCACAAAAGAAATCCAGATGCAGTGTTCCAGTCACAAACAGAGAAATGTCACTGACTTGTCAGGTCTGCTTGTTTTCCCACCTTGCATTAAGATGCTTTTTGAGAATGATTTTACAATAGCTGATATTTTGGAGACAAATGTTATAACAATGAAGCTACGAAATCTGGAAATACAAAATCTTTAACTGTGAAGGGCACAGACAACATGTGTTCAAGCCTAGAAGCAGACAGAGCCAAACATCACTGCAGCTTTTTTGATATATTCAGTGAATATATGACACGTAATTCATACCAGCATAGCTGCTAGTGAAAACAGTCTGTGAACATTATAGCCACCATTATTAGAAGGGAAATAATGTGTCCAGACTTTGAGGGTACATCACTCTCACACTGTTCTAATGACAGAACTGCCATTAGCTATTACAGCTCACTCCATTTTACCTATTTATTTTATACCTACACTCAAATACCTTTTTCTGTAGCATTATGTCCCTTTATAAAAAAATGTAACAACATAATTCTAATAGTACTTTAATTGTCTTTTCTGAAATACCATGCACAGTAATTTATGAAAGTTTGAACATACTTATAAAAAGTTCACTTTTCACACACATTTAGAAATTTGAAAGCACCTCCAGCAGGCTCATTTATTAGGAAATTGAATTTTAAACGGGTATTTCTTTCTGCTTTATTCAATGAGTTATTTGCAGCTCCTGAAATAGAAAACCTCAAACACCAGAAAACAAGTAAGGGCATACTGTCCTGACCACAGGCATGGCCAAAGAGCCAAATCCAGCTCTGCAACCCTAATCTTGTACTAGTAAATGCTGGTCCACGCTTGCCTGTGTGCTTTCAGCACCTGGGGGTGTCTGAGGGGTCAGGTTTGGCAGAGCAGTCGCAGAAGGCTTCTGCATCTCATTTATAGTCAAACTTCACACACACCCTTCACTTCTGGTACACCACACCCACTCTCTGCAGGGCACCACATGAAAACAAAACCAGCTAGTAAACAGAATGCAGGGGACAGGTGCAATTACTCCACTGTTAACATCTAAAAACAAGGTAAAATTTATGAACTTTGCCTATTGTTCTGCAACATATAAATACTGTTATTCCACCAGCTCTGAACACTAAATCAAAAATCATGTGGCCCTATAAGATGCAGTGTAAATCTGTATTTGTTTTTAAAAAAATACATTACCTGCCTTCACATAAAGCCTCCTTATGTAGACACCTGCCTGCATCACACTGCCTTTAGAGTGGATCAGCTACTCCTTGTCTTCCCACAGCCATCATAAGGGTAACTAATTCCTTCTGGTTTGAGAGAAATTTATCTGTCTGCCCACAGGTGGCTCTGAAACATCTGAACTACCAAATGATCCTGCGAAGATCTGTTGGTTTTGGAACAAGGACCTAAAAGGCAGTGGCAATTAAATCCTCTTTACCAGGGCCCACATAGAGAAGATGAACTTTTGCCATCCTTCTGCCCATTCCCCATAAAGAAAAGTAAGAGAAAGGTACCATCTTATATGATTTTCGTAGGACAAATGGAAGGGGAATTTAACCTTCACATCAGTGCGACTTTACATGGTAAAAATAATTCTTCTCCTCCCCCACTTTCAATCACTCAAGGACATTTTGGGTGCATTCTACTAATGATTCCTGGAACTATCTCAGATTTCCTGCCTCTTTTACAAAACACTTAACTTTCCACCAAGCCTGTTTGTAAATCAGAAAGAGAAATTCCCACCCTTCTAAAGCTTTGCGAAGATGAGAAAAAGTAACTTTTAAAGTCTATTTCACTTCTTTTAAAAACAAGTGTGATTTTAACATTGAAACCTTTTATAGGATAAAGTAAAACATAAAGACAGAGTATACTCAGAGTTCAGGTAAAAAACAATTCAAAGTTTATTGTTTGAAAGTAAACTTGAATCATAATCTCAGCAGGTTTTTATTCATTAAAGGGAAACGTAAGAAAAATTTCTAGTAATACCACGAAGGTAAGAAAAATTACTAGAGAAGTTTTCCACCTCATATTTTCACCAGCTACTTAAGTTTTCCTCCAACTCCTGCCCTTCCTATGTTTCTAATACAAGCAAATAACAGAACCGTTTCTTTCTCTTCTTCGCTGAAATATTACAGAGATTACTGCAAAAGACACATCCTTTTGAAATTTACTGAATTCCTATGCTCTCTAACAGATCAAGCCAGCTGCCCAGTAGGGCTAACAGAAGGTGAATGCTCAGATCTGGTATGTCAATGTTCAAGTTCAAAAGAAATCTTTCTTTCTTTACAAAGGATGGAATAACATAGCATTAACACAGCTAAAAATCGCAGGTAAAATCCACAGTTACACTATCCTAAAGTACCAGCTTCTGTAGTCTATAATATTTTACTTTTTATTTGTCCCTTAAAACTTCACAGTAGTGATTTTGCTTAAAGTATTTAAGGACTATTTAGCCATGTCCCCAGATTTTGCCTATATTACCTATAATTCTTCCAACTATTAACAAGTTTCTTGCTGTCTACGTAAACTTGCAATTTATAAAACCTAAAGAAGTTATTGCTAGTAACTAATCTAATCAAAGAGCATTATGAAGAAAAAGAGGATTTAGACATCGGCAGTGAATAGCAGGTTGCTACTGACCACAAAGTATTTCAAATGGCATTTTCTCTTTCACTTGAGAAAGTGGAAACATTTCAAATGAAAAAGAAACTAAAAGGGCAAAAGATATCCCACCCACACGGCTATATAAAAACTAAAGGGACAGTGCAGTAACTTTTTTTACATTTTAAATATATATAAATCAAACAGTGAGACCAGTGGATGCATTAAGACATTTTAAATTTATCAACACACAGAATATTTTACTTTACACTACTGTGTAAGAAGACTAAAAATAAATCCCCAAACATTACATTTTCCTGATACGAACACATTTAAAAATGGCTACAATTAACTTCAGCAGCTTCATTAACACAAAGGTAAACTTGATATTTTATTTACAAGACTCAATATTTTAAAAAACCCAAACAACACATTCTACTTGGTATATACCCTTTCTACATCATACACATCAAATGAAAAATATTTTAAAGAAAACACTTTAAAAAAAAAATGAAACCATTACATAAAAAAGCTATTTTGCACCCCTCAGAACATTTTTATTAGATTCAATTAAATTTCTTATCCAAGCATGTTCGTAGCCAACAGTACAAATACACACCTAACATCAAAGTTGTTAGGCAGGGATAATAGTGGTTTCATGATGTCTGGGACATTAATCAGAAATAGCAGGAGAAAGCATGACACTAGAACAACAGTATTTTCCAACTTCGTATTTTGCACCTTTACAAACAGTGCTGCACGATGTAGTAACAGCTGTATGCTTTCAGACATCTCACTTTCTACAAAAGGCCCAGACATCACCCTGGAATTCTCTCAAGTTGTCTGTGTCAAATATTGCTGATCTCCAGTCAAGACAGGGTCAGTCTTTGAAAGGGCGACAGCAAGATTAAGGAATATGTGCTCAGGAAGAAACAGTGGCTTCCTGACACACAGTATTCACCTCAGCGAATACCGAAATTCAAACAAGTGCTTCAGCATAACAAGGAGGCCTAACAGTGCCTCTGTGTGCCATCGTTCATGTAAGAGACAATTTCAGTATCTTAATTACATAAGTCACTAAACAAACAAAAAACACTAGAAAATCAAATAATGGAATTACAAGTCATTCATTCAATAGAGTATTAACCCTTTCCACATTTTTTCATAATCTTAGCCATGCACATGGGATTAAACACCAGCTGCCTAACACTGTGCCTGCTTGCATCAGCTGGAGAAGCATTTCCTGTGATTATGCCCGATACTGTTCTGGGATGACGCCAAACGTGGCTTGGCTCAATAATGTGTTTATTTTAGATGTACTTCGAGATAGTTACTAAGGATTGCTGGTGTTAAAAAGGGAAAAAAAAAAATCAAAACAACCCTTTTTTCAGAATAACTCATTTTCCTTTTCCAAGAACATAAAATGTAATTCAGTTGTTAAACTGAAAAAAGTCTGTATTTTTACACCTCATCGTCTTAACTTTGAAGTTCCCTGCAGTGAGAGACAAACTGTATCCCAAGCAACAGAAACTTCAAGACTTGCCTTACATGTGCAGATGTACTGTAAGTAAATTTCCAACTTCCAACATATATAACATGTATGTTCATTTAAACACCAGGCATAAGCCACAAATACAAGATGTGGATGGTGGAGGTGTCACTTGTTTAGTTTTGCTTTAAGTTTAATAGGGGGTGCTCTGTGCCTCTGTTACACACCGTGCCATCAACAGAGGTTGAAAACAACCTCAGGGGGTTCATCTTACTCCGTTCCAGAAAGGCTTGTCACCACAGGAAGAGATGTATGGAAGGCAAATAGGGATGTACATGTTCAAAGGAAGGAAAGAGAGGATGAAAAACAATAGGTAAGTGACAGAAAGAAAAAACTTTGAGCTAATGACAGCTAAGTAACACACATTGCATCTCACTGAGGATGGCTGAGAGGATGTGGGATGCACTTCAGCAAATATAAGTGCTATAATAATACATGTATAATACACAACTGCATAACTGCTGGGCTAAGAGCATGCTGGAGAACTTGTTCAGATAGTAGTAAAAAAAAGTCTCTGTAACACGTTCCTGTAGTGAACAGCAAGCACAAAGAAGGATAAAGCCCCTCGTGTGAATTACTGGCCATTACAAGGTGTAATTCTGTGAGGTTTTTAAGCCTCACAGGGATGTGTTCAAGCACCCAAATCACTTACCATATTTATAGACAACTAAACAAATGCCTCAAATACTGTATTATCCCCAGTTCTAAATAACTGGATGCTTATTAGCCACTCGACACCATAATTATCCTTCATAATTAATGCTGATTTCCTTCAAAATAGGGTTTCAATAAGCCTCAAGGTGGGAACTGGATCATTTTGTATCTGGAGCATTCTCTCAAATGTTTTTGAAGGAAACACTAAACATCCCTTTTGAGAAAAACATAATCTATTTTAGCATTTACAAAGGATCTCAAATGCAATAAATTAAGACTAAGCCAAGTACACTAATCCTTAAGACTCTGCCTGTACATTATTACTCAAATCAAAACTGAGAGGTGGTACGAGTAGGATTGCTGTCTTACTTCTTATTAACCACTAAATCATTAACTTTCTTTACAGCAAAGTCATTAGTAATGTTCATATTACCTGCAAAGACAGGATGTCAGTTCTGAAGTAACTGTCTTGCCAAACACTGAGATTCCTTCTCGAGGATTTCTTTAGTAATTAATTATGGATAATAAAATCATTGCATCTTGCAGACAATGCACAGGAGCTGTGTGACCACAGTGCAACTTATGCCAAGATTCACATTTAATCTTACGGAACAATTATTCTACAAAAGCACTGAAGTACGATTTCTCACTTAGAGAAAATACTATATTTTTTTTGTGTTAAGCAATTTTATCAATAAAACTGGTAATAATAATGGTAATGCTGGCAATCTGAAACAGAAAACCTGCAAGTACCTAAACTACAGAATTATTTTTCAGAACAGAAATACGCTGAATTTTAGACCAGTTAAAAAAGAAGTTGTAGATTCTACAGCCCTTCTAGTAATAGACAAGAAAATTAATTTAATTGTCATGTATTAGAAGTATGGAAACGGCCTTCAAAAGAAACACAGTTTCTGGCCAACTCTGGCTATCACTAAACGAAAAGTTTCCCAAACTGTCAGTTATAAATAAAGTCATCCTATTTCCAGTAGCTTTTTAGTCAGAATTTTAACCAATGGTTGCAGTAAATAATATTGAAATACTTAGAAAGTGACTCATTACATAAAATAAGAACCAGATATCATTGTCCACATAAAAGCAGTAATTTAATTAAAATAATGCAAGTGCATTGTGCAATTTCAAGTGTTTGCTATATTTAGCAATATTTGGATGTATTGCATTAATTTAATTTTTATATAATGTTTGTAGTATTTTCTAACAGATTTCCTTTATGATTTGTCTACCATTCAGTATGTTGTTTGATACCTGTCATAATTTTTGAGGAGAGAAGGAGTAAGAAAGTCATGACAGCGTTTGCAGAAAACTCTCTAGTTACTAGCTTTCCAATAATACACAGCAACTGGGACCTGAAAGCTGTGTATTTTATCCATAATTCTTCTAAAAAGTGTTTTGATTCTGAATACACTACACTACCCCTCAGTCTTTCTAACACTCCTCCTAAAAGCCTCTGTCAGCATATATAAAAACTTTTCCAAAGCTATGTCCATATGAATGAACAACTCATGGTCTAGCAGTCCTTTTATTCTTGTATCCTTGTCACAGCACACCAAAGGTTCAGTCCAGCTTAGTGGTTAAAAAGTGACAACTTTGTATTTTGTATCAGAAAAGCAAACAGAGGCACATTCGTAAGAGAGCTCACTGACCTAACGTGGTCAAATATTGAAGTGTAGTGAAGATGCATAGAGAGTCGCAAAAATCAACCTATCAAGACCAGCTTTTCAGTCCAAATCATGCCAGCCTTTTGGGGATGCCTTCCCCTTCAGAACTTCCTCCTACTGCCTGGAGGCAATACTACCTCCTCCCCTACAAAGAGAGTTGTAATGAAACCCAAGGTTATAACAGACACACTGTCTGTTATAAGCTGTCCCAAACCAGAGCGCTGTCTGACGGCGATTGAGAGACGGGGCACTGCTTGATGCAAGCAAAAGCCAATTTATTGATTCTACAGCATAGTTTATATACCTTGCTATCCCAAGCTAGCAATTTTTATTCCCTTAGCAACACCCACAATATTTATGTTCTCTTAGCAACATTGCAAACCTGCAGTCTTGCTTGATTTCCCCTTAAACAAAAGCCGTATTTTCTTCTTCATACCTCAGAATTATGATCCCATGGTTTTATGTCTACCAAAGTCAGGATGTCCATGTTCCTAGCCAGTTCTGCAGTACTTTCTGCTCGGCTTCCCAGCTGGCCTCCCATAACTGTCCACTTAAATAGCTTTAACAGTTTAAATATTAACATCGGTAGGATATAGGGGTGAAAAAAGCCAAAATTTCAGCCTAAAAATTTATGAAAAAAGATTAATTCAAGGTCTACCTTGCATTATAAGTATACCCCTACAGCCTGAAAACATGCCTACTTCAAGGCAGAGGCACTTCTACAAAGAAAAAGAAAAAAAAGTTAATTAAAAATACATTTAAGCAACACTCAACTATTGGATAGACACATGGTTCCATAAAGTAATATTATTAAAGACAGAATCCCTTGTCTTCTCTTCAGAGCTCACATGCCACACAGGCACTTCAAACAGCACATCAGCTATTTGATGACCAGCAAATAACAGCTTTCTAATTGATAATTTATTATTACTGCAGTTTAGAAATAGAACTTTTAAAAAAAAGGGTAGTACTGAAGGGTAGTGCTGCAATGTTACAAGTGCGAATTAGAATCAAAAGCAGAGACTGCTGCCTACCCTTCCTGGGCTGTCTATAATGCTGGCCTTGCATGCAAGAAGATAATTTGAGAAAGACACCTGTACAATTTCCTACAGTGAAGAAATCCCAAACCATCTTTTCAGAGCTTGCAAACATGTCTACTACATAAGAAAATGGGGGGAACATAAATTGAGGCACAGTATTATTCTTGGCTGATATAATAAAAAGGAAAATAGCCCCATTACGTCTCTAGTGATCTGAGGAGGCTAAAACAGGATTTTTCCAGCTGTACATTTTTTTAAAATGGTTGCATTTCTCGAATTGTAGTCATATTCTGCTAGAATGTATGTAAAATTTCTTAAAACATATTTTAGAAAATTGTCCAGTAAGCTAATACATACATACATATTACACAAGATTCTCCTATTGAACAGTTAAAAGCCTTTGCACAATTATTATGAGTGTTTAGCATGGCACATGGGCTGCCTGTTCTGATTTATAGAATCAACTTTTAAAGTCCCCCAGAAACAAAAATACTACCCTAACAGGAAAATTATATAACCAAGCATTTTATTGATATTCATGTTTTGGAAGCAACATAGGTGTGCACCATATGATGTTATGCTCAGCAGTAAAAACTCTGGGAAAGGAGGAGCAAGGGGTGTGGGGAACAAGGACACACATCCAGCTTATGGGGTTTGTCTTCCAAAGCAACTGTTAAATGTCTGCTATTTTCACCCCGTTTCACAGCTGAAGGGAGTGAGTGAGAGGCTGGAGGGACATTTGGCTGCTGGCTGGGGTCAACTCACCACAAATAATAAATTTCTTATAAGAAATGGAACAGAGGACTTTCAGAGATCATCTTTACTCTTCTCTCATCTTTCAAGGAGAGGCCACATTAGAATAATGGAATCATTAAGGTTGGAAATACCTCCAGGATCATCAAGTCCAACCTTCGACCAAATACCACCATGCTCACTAAACCGTATCATGAAGTGCCACGTCTACTCATTTTTTGAGCACCTGTTCCCCCTTAGAGCAGCAGCTAAGACTAACGTCTTCCTGTTTCTTGAACAAATTCACCAGAATCCAGTTTCCAAATAGAAACTCACTAAGTGACACAGTTCAGCAGTACTCATCAGTTTCAAAGAAAGGAGTGGTTGTTTAAATGGCTGGCTGGTTTACAAAATATTTGAATGCAGGCAAATAAGTCACAACTGTACAAAGTCATCTACTTATTCTCACAACCTCTCAGAAGCCAGTTTACAACTGGAAAATTGAAATTTGCTGCACAATTCACCTGACAAATGCTTCAATCACCAACCTATCATTCCACAATCATCTATTTTTACTGTAAGGCCTATTTATGTTTAAGATTCAGGCTGGTAATATCAGATTCAGTCTATTTTTTAGGCCAAACATCCAGTGTGCCTTTGGGCAAGCAAGAGTAACAGATGGCTCAGAGTAAACATGCTTTAGAACAAATGATGGTAAAATCTAGGGAAGTATATAATTTATACCCAAAAGTTCTGCATACAATGAAAGGGGAGAGCCAGCAACTTTTCTATCCCTAAAATATCAACTAGGTAAAGCATTCTCCACCTTCCTTTTAAACTTATTTTTCTCTAGCACCCACTAGATTTAACAAGACAGAAAAAGAACACGAGTTTCATTTCGCATCTTAGAGCTGTGCTCAGCAACAGGTCGGCCACCAAACTAGACCACGTGTTTATGTAGTGAGAAAACACCAACAGCCCTTTCTGCAATACTCAAACAGTCCACATTGCTACTGAAGCCTAACTCTTTCTCAGCTTCACTCCAGTCTAATGGATTTTCATTGAACTATACACAGTTGTGTACAACGTCAAGAGGAGTATCTGTATCTAGAATAAGCTCAAGAAACACCCAGCATAGGGATCTTTCACACCACTGGTTAATTCAGTGAGCACGACTACCACAGAACCACAGGGTGCTGATATTGCTTCCTTCAATCACATTTTTAAGTGTTTGTGCAGCGTTGGGGTGGCCTGACCTTGGCCAGCAGCCACGCTGCTGCTTGCTCACCCTCCAGAGTGGGAGAGGCGAGAAAATAGGAAGAAGAAATAGATAGTTTAATACAGTTTATTAGAGGAAGAAACGGAATCCCACAGGGTGACCAATGCTACGAGCTCCAGTTCATTAATCTCCAAAAACTAGACATCCTGGAAGCAAAAAATCCACCCTTTTTCTTCCTCTACCTCTGTTTTTATTTCTGAGCATGACAATACACAGTACAGCACATCCCACTGGCCAGTTTGGGTCTGCTGTCCAACCTGTGTCCCTACACATCCTCTTGCCCACCCCCTCGCCTGCTTGCTGGGCAGGGAGGGTAGAACAAAGCTTTGATGCTGTGCAGGCCAGAAACAGCCAAAACATTGCTGTGCTATCAACATTGTTTTAGCCACAAATCTCAAGCACTTCGACTGTGATGAAAGTTAACTCCTAAATCCGGTATAGGAATGTGCTCACATTGGCATTGTGCAAACACAGGCCATCAAATTCCTCAGAGAGAGATGAGCATAAAGAATGCCCTGACTGTGCATCCCCTTATGGGTTGTGCTTGCAATAAACACAAAATTGCTCCTTTCTGTGATGTGATGAGGTATTTAAAAAGCAACAGTGGCTAAATACACGACAGACTATTGCTCATAATGTAAGAATAAGGAGGTACATGACAAAACTTAATAGTTTAAGGTGAGAACAATACCAAGTAGAATGCCTTTCCTATGTAGAACGTAATTGAATTTGGGAATTCATTGCCCAAGATGCCAAAAAGACTAAAAGCTCAGGTATGCCTAGATGAATTAATGGACATCAAATACCTTGGCAGCCTCTGAACTCAACAGCTTAGAAGCAGATAATCAGTTATTTAAATAATGGATTACTAAAAGATAATATGAAAGTGAAGTTATAATAGGATTTGTCTTCCCTTTTTTTCAGCACATCACCTAAGCACCTCCTACTAGCTGCTACAGGAGAGAGACACTAGACATTTTCTTCGAAAACAGAGCTACAGGGTGAAATGACAACAGAGATTCTGAGGATTACAGTTTGGGATTTAGGAGTCTAATGTCTCTCAATCTGTTTCTGCATCTTACCCTTGTTTCCTTCTCTTTTTAGTTCAGACATGAGCTATTATATTTCTAAAAAACCTCCAGCTACACATTATAGGTCATTTGTTAAACTGCTTTTGATTAGATAAGTTTATCTGAACTACAGAGTAGATTTTGGTCTCAGCTCTCTCTTCAAACATTAGAGTGTAATTCAGTTTAAGAAAATGTGTAGGCTAGAAAGTGCTTAACACCAACTTCAACAATTGTTACTATAAAACAATTTACCAGGAAAGCAGTAAGCTGTTATTTGGAGTAATGAGGACTTCAATTTTCTATAGGGAAATTTTGTAGGAGGGAGAAACCTGTTCCGCACTCAAATCGCCCGTATGAGCTAGAATTAATCCCACCTTTAACAGCTTCCACATAAACTTTACCCAGGGAAAGACAACATGTGTCTTTCCTTCCCCCAACCACCTCCACACCCCATTAGCAGCTCCTGTAACTATGTAAAAGAAGAGGAATGAACCATGCAAGAATAACAGGGACCAGCCTGATCTCAGTTCAGTATTTATAAAGGACAACTTTTTCAGAGAAAGCATGGCAGGTCAACAGGACCTGCAGAAATATACATGAGCCTTTTATGAAGGATGAGTTTGCTATTTAACTCTGTAAAAAATATATTTTTCAACTATGAATGTTCTTCCTGAAAACAGAACTAACACTACACTTAATAAAAAACTGTAAATGATACTGAGAAGCAAGGGACTGACACTACTTTAGAGGCCAAATTACAATCATCTTGATCACATAATCACAGAATGGGTAAGGCTGGAAGGGACCACAGTGGATCATCTGGTTCAACCTCTCTGCTCAAGCAGGGCCATCCCAGAGTACATGGCACAGTGCAGACAGCTCTTGAGTATCTCCAGTGAGGGAGACTCCACAACTTCTCAGGGCAACTTGTTCCAGTGCTCAGTCACCTTCATAGTGAAGAAGTTCTTCCTTATGTACAGGTGAAACTTCCTGTGCATAAACGCTTCCCCTTTGCCTCTTGTCCTAGTGCTTGGCACCACCAAACAGAGCCTTGATCCATCCTCTCTTCAGACAGTTATACACATTCATGAGGTCTCCTCTCACTTTTCTCTTCTTGAGGTGGAACAGGCCCAACTCTCCCAGCCACTCTTCGTAAGAGAGATGTTTCAGTCCTTTACTCATCTTCATAGCCCTCCACTGGACCTGCTCCAGGAGATTCAGGTTTAGCTTCAAAGCAAGTTCTGTAAACACAGAACTGTCAGAATAAAATATTGTTGTTTGACAATTTCTTGCATTCTCTGATTCACTGGAAGTTGTGACCTAACCTCTTCCAAAGGCCAAGCTAGCTTTTAGAGAAAACTGAGGTCTAACATGTAAACTAGTTTGTTTATACAACTCATAAAGGCCCTAACTGGGAGTTGGTCTGTATTCCCATATAAACGTGAATAGAGTTCCTCCAAACATCTACATATATAATTCCAAGATGATGCAAGTTTACTCTCCTTTGGCCAGAAGCAAGTCAGATCCAAAGGAAATAATTTTACTACAGCAGCTGCTGAAAAGCAGCATGTTTAATCAGACTCACCACCTCACTGATATAATCAATGCCATCTTTAGATGAAAGCCAGTTTGCATCTGACCTGATGGCTGGTTTGGTTTTCGTCCTCCTAAAAATTTAGCTCTGCAACCTAGCATGTGGACATACACAACCCTTGCTGCACTGTCTCTGAAACTTCCAATGTTTTTTCTACTCATTGGCTAGACTCAAGTCAAGTCTATCCTCTGGAAAGTAACTAAGCTTGACTATTAGTTTTCTTCTCTGAAGAAATTACATCTACTGGTTTCATTTCAACAGTACTACTTTACAGTCAATTGTTTAAAAAGCTGTAAGACTTAAAGGGTCTACATCAATGTTAGTATCTTAAAAACAGTAACAAAACCTACATTCAGAACTCATAGGTTTTAGAATTATTTAAATTCCAACACAATACACACTCCTGAAGCACCTTAACTGCAAGCATTAGGATGCTACAAGACTGTCATGTGTTTTATAAGCAAAGCTGTCAGTTTACCACTACCAACCAAAATGAAGCACGTAGTACTCGAAAAACACTCTATGTGACCACATGCTTTTTTCGTTCTTCATTTCTCGTTCTCTACATTTATTAATACCAGTAGTAAATACTGAAAGTACATTCGACAGTGGTACGTTTCCCACTCAACCACTCCCGTCAGCGCCGTTCCGATAAGCAAAGCCCACAAGGCGCACGAGAAGAGCACACGGCACCGGGCCCTTCGGCAGCGGCCTTGCATCACCCGCCGCGGTGCGCGCCGCGGCTGGGGCACGGCGAGCTCTCCGCCAGCCCCGTCCCGCTGCCAGGCCTGGGCACGCCGCCTGCCCCGCCCGCCGGATGCAACGCGTGGCACCGGCCAGGGGCCCGGCTGCCCTCGAACGCCGGGCTCCGCCAGCAGCGCAGCGACGCCCCTGCCCCGAGGGCTGCGGG